>CABFWO010002587.1:0-115543 GCA_902155825.1 Timema genevievae
CATTACACATTATCGTAAGTGCGTATAACCCGAACGGGTAGTAAGACGCGGTGCTAATAATAATAATAATAATAATAATAATAATACATTTATTTGTTGTGGTGGTTATTTAGCATTAACAACTGAGTTTTTATGAACTTATTAATACTTCCAGGCTGTGACTATTTAGTCACGACCCCTATGCCGTATGCAATCTACATTAAATGTAATTAGCATACTAAACTAAAGTTACCGGGTTTTATTCTCGTGTTCAGGTGTTTTTTTACTTTAAAATATATATTTAACAACTGATTCTTTTAATAATTTTATTAGTACTGCAAAACTTTTCCTGATTAGTAAATATTTGATTATCATGTTTATAGCCGTATTCACATATCATATTATTTAAATTTAATAATGGTACCTTGATATGGGAATCAAACCGGGGTCTTTGGCTTAGTTTGTCACTGCTCTAACCACCAAGATATCCAGGAGGCATTTTTAAATTTAAAGAATATGATATTTATATGCAGCCATAACTATACATAAACAATATCATAGCTTAGCTATTTAATCCATTAATATGCGGGCATTCTTACAATGTAATTGAACTATTGGAAACAAAATTTCCCTCCCGAGTCGAAGGTGGGTGCGTTATCTGACATAGCTGATGATTTCCGCACGTACATCACAGACTCTGCCTAAAATATGTGTGAAGAATTGACCCTGGTCATGGGATGACTCCTGGATAGCTCAGTGGTAAGATCATTGACGTACAAAACAACCAAAGGTCCAGATTTCGATTCTCGTGTTCAGGTATTTTTCGATTTAAAATGTACATATTTAAGAACTGAGATCAGGTGACCTGGTAGGCTAGGGGTAAGATGTCAGACTTCTGTGCTGGGGGTCCGGGGTTCAATCCTCGGTCCTGCCACGGATTTGTCTGATTGCCAAACCCTTCCTTCACCTCTAACAAGACGTGTATTAATTACAACTTGTGAATGTGAGGAATGCCAGGCCTCCACCGTGGTTCGGATTCCACGTTAAACTGTAGGTCCTCCATTTTATCTCACAATCACCCTACCATTACACATTAGTGTAAATGCGTATAATCCTAACGGGTAGTACGACGTGGTGCTAATAATATATAATAATAATAATAATAATAATATATAATAATAACAATAATAATAATACTTATATACTGCACCTGCTTAGTCACTATCCCTGTTTCTATCGTGAGAAATATTTATTTTTGGCTGTGACCTTAGCAACTGAATTATTTCAGACCTATTACATATTGACTGGCCTGCTTGGTTGCTCTCCTAAAGCCGGATGCGGTCAACATTTGTTTAAGGTAGTGACGTCACTTGTGGGAATGAATACTTAGAGACTTATAACCTCTATAACGTATCTGATTATTAACTACTTTTATGCAGAACGCTCTCCTCATTTCACCAATACTATAACGCCAACTGAATGACTGTATTTTTTATAAACTTTCTGGCCCTTACTTCAAGCCAATTCCCTTAATCTTGAAGAGACCAAAATTTGACTGCAACTTAGCTTTAATCACTGAATTGTTGCAAAAGGCTACAACAAAAAAGACCATACTTGCAGATTGCTGCCAAGGTATACGAGACAAACACTTATTCTTGTAATTATATTGTGATATCACTTAATCTCCTTTATATGCACACATTTGAAAATTATTAGACTTCACTTGTGTTAAAACTACGTCTAATTGTGACGTCACTCTTAACAATACTTCTGTGCAAGCCTATTGCTATTAGACTGTGATCGTCCAAGGCCCTAATGACCTCAATGTGTCGATGGGCCTTTAAACCCCAATAATAATAATAATAATAATAATAATAATAATAATAACTAGACTGTGCATACGTAACCACTACCCCTTGTGCCAGACGTGATGAATATATCATTATATATGTCAGTGACGTCATTAAAGAACAAATTTATTGGAAGCTTGCACACTTTCTTCAGGTCGGCTATATAAGGTTGATGTTCAGTCTAGTTGTTTTAAGTCTATGGTTTATTTTGACATCGTAAATCGGTTGGAAAACCATATATCTAGTTATTTAATGGCCCCAGAACTGATATCCGGTAAGGATAGAAAATGTACGACCGTTAAATTAAATTTGTTCCTTTTCATTTGTTGCTAAATTAATGGTATGCATACTGTTTGTTTATCTCTACATGGAACTATAATAATCCAAGATATCTTTATATCGCAGGTATTAAATATATAATAGTTAGCAAATAGATCGTAGTAATATTTTAGAAGCTTTGTCTTATAAAATAATATATATTTACCAAAAAACCCCTTGCGAAACTTTCGCACATTCAACCTTCCCCTCTCCCCACCTCCCCCGTCCCTCAAAAAAGATTTAATCTTTTGTTAGGTTTATTGAAATTAAATACTCAGCGAAGTGTATGCACAAAATATAAAATAGAGTTTATTTTTGGTAATTGATAGAAAAATATCGTTAGAATTTTCTTTTAACTTAAATTTTAAACAAACCATGTGTTTTAACGTAAACTGAGTATGTTATGTCAGAATTCGGTAAAAAATCCTTTCCACTGATACCTTATTCATCGCTGTAGGCTTTGTATTCGTTGATAAAAAGGGATGTTGACAACCGAAATAATATATTGGTTATTGCATCTTTAATACTGGACGAATAAAATTTAAATACATTGAAACCGGAAATCCAATATTGACTTGTTGCGTTACGTTAAAGATAGGTAGTGTACTATTAGTTTATTCAAAAAGTAATTTATTTTTCCTTACTATTTGAGATACTGACTATAATCAGAATGAGCTAACTCAGGCCTATATGAGGAAAAATATCAAAATAAATATATCATAATAATGAATATATTAAATTACGCTAATGTCCAAAATAAACCGGGAAGAAAAGCAAATTCTAGGGGTGAATATAAGAAATCTTTGAATCCTGAAGAATATTTGATATTAAAGAATTAGATAAATAAATTATATTTAAAATTACTCTAAAAATCTAATAATTTTAATTTTTACTTTCTCATAAAGAAAATATTGTATCTTATACATTCTAGACCTCAATGTTTTAATGGATTTTAAACGTTTTTGTTCCCCCAAAACCTCGAAGTGGGTTTTGCAATTCTGTCTGTCCCCATGTAGGTTTGGGAGTCTCTCTCTCTCTCTCTCTCTATATATATATATATATATATAACCTTTCTAATAACTAAAACTTAATCCCTAAACCCATTAACATAATCTTACATCAACGTATAATCAAAACGGTTAGTAAAACGAGACTTTAAAAATAATAACTAAATATTGTCTGGTCTGGTTTTCTTGAAATGGAGAAGCTGGGGTTTGAACCCCAAATAGGTTGACCATGAAATGTTTTTAAAAATAGTTTTACACTCCTTTTTCATGCAAATGTGTATAAATTGTATCTTAAAATATACCTCTGTCATCTTTGCCCTATTAATGTAACAAAGAGCCATCGACAATAAAACATTAAATTAGGGACAATATTAAGCTCAAGCTCAAACTAAAACTCATCGAAGTAAGGTTTTCTGCATCCTTAACTTAATGAGAACACCACAAAGTGACTTATGTATATACATTTTAAGGATAACATAGATTACATGATTGCCTTTAGATGAAACTGTCTTTTAAGGCGGGGAGAACGAGCTTTTAGGTCTTTATTTTTCAGTAAAATAACAAGTTTTTTTCTAAAATTAAAAAAAATATATTCAAAGTTAATATGTTATCTGTCATAGTCATCATGTTGGGATTGGTTGGAAAATAAGGCAAGTTAAGAGCAGTTCTTATATCAAAACAATTTTTTGGTTGGTAAAAATCTCCTAAAGAAAGACATTGTAATTTTCTTCACATGGTGATATAAACAAATATCTGCCAAGGGTGTTCTGGAACTTAATTATTATAACTTTTTTTACCTAATTTAATAATTTTTCATCTTTCATCTTATGACAAATATTCAACCAATGTTTATATTACCATTTGGAAAAAATTTAACTATATATTTCTACTAAACAGCATTTTATTTATTTTGTCCTAAAAGGTTTTAATTAAAGAAAATAAGAAACACTGCCCTTAAATCACTTTTTCTTCCACCTCAACTTAAAAGAAGCATTAAAATAAAAATAATTTGAATACATAAAATAAATGTGTTCTATTACTATACGATTTCCATTGTAAATATTCAGGTACTGTTAAACTAAACCTTTAAAATGGAGTCATATTTAAATTATCTTGCCCCAAAATTATTTTGTTATAAAAATTGTAAAAAATCTACCTTAATTCACTTTCCTTTCCATCCCAAAAGACCGGGCCAAACTAGATAAGAAGAATATTGCTGAAATGAAATTTATATGATGGTGGCTGCTTTGGTCAGAGAGAAAGGATCAATCACTTTCAGGCCACACGGCTTAAAATACAGTGATCCATATCGTTAACTAGAACTACTTTTATATATTATGTCCATGCATATAATCCCTCTCACCCTCAAGCACCAAATAATCTGTGTCGTGTTATTAAGAAAGTGGGGTAGAGAGGAAAGCTCACTGCTAGTTATCAGACATATAACAATTTTTGTTTTGAGCCTATAAAAATATTACTGTATTTGTTGGAAGAAGTTTAAATCTAGAGTCCTTTTTCATCAAGCCATAAATCCACAAAAATGCTTAAAAACTAAAAGGTCATTGTAAATGAAAGCTATGTCACATTTTTACAAATTTAATTTATACTACTACTACTACTATTCAAACTATATGGCTGCTAAGTAAAAAAGAGCCCTGTTGAAATATTTCAACTTTCTTTTAGCGTGAGCCATAATTTGAAATAATTAATCGTAACATTGAATGTTGCGAATTTATAGCCAAAGCTATATTTATGTTTTTTAGTGGGAATTACTCCATCTAGATATCATATTCTGAAAATTGAAAAATGACACCTGGTCCCGAGTTCTATTCCCGTGTCCGGGTGTCATTTTTCAATTTTCAGAATTGAATATTGCATTAGAGCTTAACGTCAGAGCAGCAACTTCTCGCTTTATCGAGACGGTCCCTTTTATGAGGCAATATTTGTAGGGTTTGAAGTATATAATTCAATTTTTGTAGTCTACTTTCTTTTCAATTGACTGACCTTGGAAAGTAGCAAGTCACCGTACCAGCAATACAAGAATATTTCGAACAAGGCGCTGATAAAGTAGACGGTGAACTTTAAGAAATTTGATCCATCTCCGATAGTCTAAGAAATAACATCATTAATTAGTATTAAAAATTAGGTTTTCGATATTTTCTAATAAAATTCACACATTTAAATTTATAAAATATTTATATGGATACAAATTAACCAAAATAAATAGTTTGAAAATAGATCAATAAAAATACATTTGGGGAAGAAGATATTCTTTAGAAAATAAACTTTTGGTGTGGTAATGTGTTATTTACACAAAGTTTGTAAGGTATGAATGTGTCTTTATTTATTTTCATCTGTGTTAGTCTATTATGTTCTTAATGTTATGCTTATAGAGATAAAATATATATTAAATACCTAAAAGTATAACTGCTATAATACTTTATATATTAACTGCTTACGTTTCTAATTCTAAAAGCTTCACATATGATTATTGTCTTTGAAAGGGAAATAGTAAAAAAAGGTGTCTAAAATTAAAATAACTTAACTTTGACCTTTCTCTTAAATATTGTTTTAAATACTATATAGTTATTCTTAAAATATTCCAGATCATTCGTAGCAATTCAACAATTGTATATGGTTTGAGTTATTTTTATTTGAAATTTTAACATGATAAAAAGGTTTATACTTTGTTTTAAGAATGCCCAGCCCACGAACAAGAACACATCCCACCAACAGACTCCGTGATAAAATGGCTGCACTTAGTAGGAGAGCTTGAGTCCTTCCTTACACACGGGTATCACTAGGTGGTATGGAGAGGCATTTTTTTTCTTTTAAAAAGCTCATTTTTAACATTGTTTACCTAGAGCGAGGACACAAATATTCATCTCGAGTCAATCGGATGACTTCCTCTAAGCTATTTTCAACCCACATTTAACATAATCCTACCTTACAAAGAGCTTACTCAGACTACACATTTAGATTTCAATGGTCCCTTTATGACAAACATGTTAAGACGTTTAACAACTTGCATAGTTATATTAAGTGTTTTTTTTTTCCATCACCGAGCATTAACACTAGAGAACTCAAATATTGACGGACTCAACCTGGCTAAAGGATTGCGGTGAAAGTTCCGTTAGGCTGAGGATCTGGTGTATACTTGTCTGTGGCCCAATTTTATAATAGAATTCTGGGATTTTACTGAGCCTTGTTTTCGATCTAAGCTTGAGGACGATAATAACAGAACACAAAGCCTATCTGTTAAATAGTTGTCCTAAAGGCAGTCACTTTTCCTGCAAATTTAGCGTAAGTGCGTATAATCCGATCGGGTAGTAAGACGTGGTGCTAATAATAATAATAATAATAATAATAATAATAATAATAATAATAATAAATCTACTTTCACCTATTCATATATCAACTCATGCTATTGACTGCTATAAATTTTGTAGTCATTACCAATACCAATAAAATACTAATTAGAAAATAGTTAAATGTTATATATTTGAACAACAACTTTTTTTTAAAGGTTCTTATTTTGAAACTTAGACTTTATTCATGATTTTCCTTTTGGCATTCTCATTTCAGTAACCAGATCGTATATATGGCTCTACATTATTTTAGCGACACATCACAGAACTATAGTTCCCATCCTAGTATATTTTCCATATATATATATAATTCCAAACTATCCAAATATTTCTTGGTGAATAATAAATAAATAAAAGATATCTGGCTTAGGAGATAAAATTCAGTCTTCCATCTTAATTTAGCTTATTTAACATCCATCTGAAAACGTTTAAAAATAAATTATAGCATTTTTAAACCCATAGTAAAATTGTATAGAATTCAATTAGGTACACACACAAGTATTAATAAAAAAATGTCTGTTATAAAATACTATAAAGTAAATTACAATATGTTATTTAAAATACAAAGTAAGAATCAAGTGAAATATGTACTCGTACATTGTTGTGGAGATTTAACAAATGAATATTTGACTATTGAAACAAACAAAAACAAAAATTACTATTGGTAGTAAATGCATTGCAATTGGGGGAACATAGAACTGTGTTCAGGGTATTGAGTGGAAAGCCCAATGGGAAGGGACCAGTGGGTATAGCTTAGCTCGAATGGGAGGATAATTCTAGAATTTATTTGAAAGAGATAGTATGTAATAAGCTATACTCGATAGAACTAGTTAGAGATGCAGGTAGAATGGGCCTAATTTTGTAAGTGCGGCAATCAATTTTCAATTTCTTAACGCCATAGAGTATATAAGTAGATTGTAAGCAAATAGCAGGGGAAAAAAATACTAAAAGTGGCATTGCACATGTATCAAAACAAGTTTTGTAATTTCAACATTATTGTTGAAATATTTTGAAAAGATCTAAATTTGAATTAATTAGTGTTTATTAAACTGTATGATTATTTTAATTTTAGTTTCATATATCCAGGTTTTATATATATATATATATATATATATATATAATTTGATACTAGATACTTGATTTTAAGAAAGGTTGAGTTGGGAAATGTTTTAAAAATGGGAGTTTTATTAAATGTATTACCTTTTTCCTTTAATCCAAAGGCTTCTAGCCACTTATTTGAAGATTACTAGTTTCTATGCAAATCAACATCATCCTCAATTGTTCTTATAAAATTTGGGTAGTAAGAGGTATTTATTGATACAATGGTATTCTACTTCTCCAACAGTTAAATTAACATTTCTTCATCAGTGCAAAGGGAATTGAAGAAGGACTTTCCGTCTTTTAATTAAAGTTCGTCAAGTAAGTTGTTTGATGAACTAAGTGTACCTCTTCTTGAAAAACATTTTCTAATCGACACTGGTTTATTTTTAGGTCGTTTACTAAGTTCATTTTCCACTAGTTGTCATACAACCTCAACAACGACCTACACAACTTCAGCCATTTTATAGCCAGATATCTCGTAATCAAACAATATTGTTTCTTTTCGTCTAAACAGCTTACTATCGTGATATTACCTTCGTCGTGAAAGCCCGGCTTGACTCATTGTATTATTTAGGTCCTCACTGCAATTTGTTGAAAACATAAATTTAAATCAAAAAATAATCTTAGATAATTTCACTCTGTTATCACAATTTGATTTTGATATATTCTAACACTTAGTGTGTAGTATATATATATATATATATAATTATCTAACATACTCACCAAAGTTACTTGGAATCCAGAGAGACAAATGATGACCATGCTAATAAAAAACTGAATCATTAATCCAGGGCTCAATATGCTTTCTAGCACCTCCACGTTCCTGAAATTAAATTCAATGAAAACTCTTGACTCATGTTAAGGATTGATTGGATGTATATTAAAATATTAAAATTATCTCATCATAACTGTCTCAATAATTTGTTAACTCATCAAGAATAAAAATCAGTAGTTATGGGAAAATTTATTTGTTCCTGTTTTATTCTCAGTAATTTTATGTGGGGGTTCGTAATTTTTGCCAAATACTAAAATTCCTCATTTTATGGTTGAATGGTTAGATGGGTCTATAACTGGATTTCTTACACATGTTTTCAGACGTTCAAAGCCCCGTTTAATTTGAAAAGTATTTTAAATATGTCTTTGAGAAAAAATGATTGTGAAGAGTATAAATATATTCTAATGGTATTAAAAAGCTTTACGAAAATATATTAGTTAACGTTCAATTCCTTTTAGTAGAATATATATTATCTCTTTGATTAATATATTTTTAAGGAACACATATCTGGTCATTCTCAAAAAACAAGGAAATTTGACTAAACTTATCAAATGGCTTTCAATATAAATCAGAATTGTTTTAGTGATTTTATTTTTCAGAACTGCCAGTCTTATTGTAAATACTGCCATGTGAGGATTTTACACAGAAGTAGGTAGTGCCTTTAATGTAAGAATATTTGAAATATATGTATTTATTTTTATAGGTCAAGTGCATATAATGACTGAGAAAGTTTACGTTAAATACATTATAAATACTTCAACGTTTCACTTACCTTAGTATGGCTTGATGCATTTCAATGCAACTGATGATAGGCATTTCCACCATTGATGATCCTTCATTTTTCTCCGAGACATTCTTTGAGACATTTGAGACATTGCCCATTCGTTTTTCTCCTTCATTTTCAGAATTATCTTTTAGATTTGGTGTAAAACCTATATTACGTTCTACTTTTAGCAATTTTTTCATTCGTAGTTTGTTTCCACTAATGGCAAAGTCAATCTCTCTATCTTTAAGATTATCATCCAAAATTATACCATGTTCATTCTCAAGTGTAGAATTTCTAGGTTTGAGGGAAGCTTTTGTCAATGGAATAAAAAGGCTGTGATCACTGGGATTGGTCAGAGTAACCAATCTATCACTAGAACTAACCAAGTAATATTTCAGAATATCAAACCTTGCGCATATGTTAATTATAAATATAACAGCCATAGTGTCATTCGCTAAGATAATCAAACTATAAACACAGCCACACATAAACTGGTAAGTGTAGACCAACTCATACACTGGAGTTGGTGAATGGTCAAATGGGTACCATGCTATTATTGGTAGAGGTCTTTGCATTCCGATATCAGTTTCTGCATCAGGGATCTGCTCTTTTGAGAACCAATATTGCATGGTTGGCATCAGGTTCCAAACCGGTATTGTCATACAACCCATTCCGAAATATAAAACTGTGACCAATCTAGCGTGTTTTGAAGCGTTATTTATTACAGAATTAGGATAGCCTTCCCCATCATCAAAAGTAAACATGTCGTTTGTTTGTAGGTCGTCTATGAGGTGCAGCAACTCATCCTTTTTTATCCAAAGGAAGACTACTTTTCCCATTGAAGCCATAATTAAAAGCATCACGCAGGAGTTGATGGTTGTCCTTGCCAAATCACCCCATGACATGCAGAGCTCTATAATTTCTGAGAGTATTGTGAGGAGCAACGTTGAAACAATGAAAAGGGTATAGGTGTAGTATATTTTACCATATCGTTCCTTGGTTTTTGGCCAAACTCCCAACCAATGAAGCACTTGAATGCAAAACAAGAGACTCATTTCAACGGTAATAAAAGTGCAGATGTTTGATTCAATTATAAAACAAGTTACACTGTACTAGTGTTTAAGCTTTATAAATAATTTCATTTAATATTTAAAAAATAAAATACGTTGCCTTCTTTCTTTTTTTAAATATATAGCTGCCTTTTTTTAATATCACTCGTCCTTTATGCCATTAACATTAAAACTAAGAAAATAATATTCCCTGTCTACCATAATCATAAAAATACGTATATTAATGAGTTCACTTCTGGATTGGAAAAATACTATTTTCATTACTGAATATAAAAGAGTAAAACGCAAAAGATAAAATAAACTATGCACTCACTAATCGCCAGAGTGTAATTATCAATCTATTACATAAAACATTCAGTTTTTACTTTGTTTCTTTCTTTTGAAACACTGGCAGAGAAGACATGTTCAATGCGACAAAAACGTAATGTTATTTTAATGGTTTAAAATTAATTCAAACTCAAAAAACAAAACATAAAATATATTCTGATATGAAACCACGCAGACATTGTGAGACCAAAAATATGTTCGAAAACTATACTTATTTTATATAGCTATTGATTTATTTAAATTAATTATCAGATAGACCTTTTGAACTTAAATTTTAACAAATATACTTTTTATTTCAATTAAAATCAATCTTAAATAAATAGGAAAGAAATTTAGTGGAGAGTTTTAAATTTTGCTTTGTTGATGAATATGTATATTGGTCTCAGTCTAAGAAACTACGCCTCAGTAAGCTTGGTGGAACCTTCTATATACTAGCCAAGAATATAAATGTGAACAGTCATTGCTTGGTAAGTAACGTTTAAGAATTAATTCTATACTCGGAACACACTGAACGATCGGTGTTAATTTATTTCAAGAATAAACAATAGGATAATAGTTTTGCTTTTGCTGGCTTAAACTGCTCATACGCCTATTAAAATGCAAATGGGTTCTAGCACAATTCAAATTATGTACTGATAATTTCATATCTAAGCACCGGGTATTAAACCAAATGGCATAGGCTACTATTTATGATAAGTGTTTTACACATTAGTAAGTTGGGGGTAGGGCGTGGTATGTAGGCATTTTAGAGATAATATACCCTAATTTACGTGGAAATAAAGTAGGGAAAAAGAGTCTTAGTAGAGAATATCAGAATTCCAACCAGGAATTACCCGTCATCATCGGGCTATTCCAACACGAGAATTCCGCCTTAGATCATTAGGCCAATGAAGTGATTAGTTTTGTTTATTATTAATAGCCATTTAACCATAGATCATTATTAAATTGTTTGGAAGTTGTACCTCATATTTTTGACTATTTCAGAGGTATTTAATGAGTATGTTTTTGTCCCCCCCATTGTTTTAAATAGCAAGCATAATCGATTGTTTGAACCAGGGGTTGCCAAAGCCATTGTGTATGCAAGCTACTTTCAATTTGTAAAATTGTTTCGCGAGCTACCCAGATTAAAAATGTGCAGTATCGCTTATTGACTATTACTGTAAAATGCACATAGGGTTTGACATCGCACCTCTGTTCAATCGGGGGTAAGCTCTCTGTTTCGAATTTGTAGTTGTAATAGAAATAATATAAAAAAATTAGGCAGATTACTAATAATAATAGCATTAATTTTCATCAACAAGTTTATTTAAAATTGTGGTGAGTAACTCTTCACTCACATTTGATTGTAGCTATGAAAATGTGAGTCTGTAAGCCTGATACTATATTTGTTTTTTGACAACTTTATAATAAGATAATGAAACACAGATAGATAAAGCAGTAAAAGACTTCACTCGGAGTGCAACACTGGCCAGAACTCAATAATTTTATTTAAAACAAGAGGCCAGATATCCTAATCATGAGGCAACACTTTTCAATAAAAAGTTACTAGGAAAGTGAAAAATATGTTTATTTTGCCTGTGCAAGCAACTGAAAATATCACCACTAAGTACCAGTAGCTCGCTATAGACACTTTTATGACTCCTGATTGAAACCAATTTTTCAAATTGGGTGTTAGTTAGGATTAACCTTACCGAGTGTACAATTTGAAATGTCGTTCACCTGAACGTTTAATTAGTGCGCAAAGTCTTAATATGCATACTACGCATATACTTACACTAATGGAATGAGAACGAGCTACTAAGCGTTTAGTGTAGATGAATACGTATTTGCATTTAGGGAAAGAGGAAAGTAGTTTATAAATTGAAACATTGATTACCTCCAGTCTTGAGCCACAACTTCCCATCCCTTAAATTCCAGTCCAACAAGAGGATGCCACGTTAGACCAGGCTGTCAAACTTGCGGCAAGTGTGCTGCATAGGGCCCTGTTCATGATTTTATGTGCCACATGAAAATTTTGAAAATCCGTTAAACAATGAGATCCTGGTATTTATAATCACCCTGCCCTAAATTGGGGTGTTTATTTAAATACATATTATAAGTGTTGAAAGTTGCATGTGGCAGAACTGGTCTACTTAGCTTTTTTTGATTAGTTAGTAAGCCACAGGACGAAAGAACTGACAACACAAAACAGTGCGTCAGCATTGTTCTTGGCAACCAGGCCAAATCGAAGTATATTTGGGTCTGTTTTAAAGGTATCGTGGCTGACAAATTAATATCTAGACTAGGGGGTCACTCTGACCGTTTGTGGGGCTGCGCGGGATAGAGCACCGGACCTTCGGGTACTTATGCTTGAGGGAAACTGTCGTGCCCAAGGTACAGGGTTCCATATCCGTGTAGGACTGCTGAGTGTGTCAGTCAGGCCATCGGTTAAGCATTGCTTACCAAACCACTTCTGTCACGGGTTCTTAAGTAAAGTATTTATAACTTTTTTTTGTAAATTTCTCTTAACATCACATTTTGTAGTATTTAGTGATGCTATAATAAACCCTAAAAATCAAAACCATCTATAAATTACAAACCCACACATATATTTTCCACCGTCCCTAGCCTTACCTGCAAGCCATCTTGATACGTTAGGCACACGGAGAAGGGGATAATGACATCTTCTATATTAATACAGTGAAGAGTTTGTGTCTGTCATGAGCATTGCGCGATATCAAACGCATGCAGAATTATGACATTTGAAAATTAGTAGCCTCTAATTACAAACACTTGTACGTGGAATTTATAATTTTAATTTTTTAAATACATTTTTAAAATTCACTAAGCACTGGGTTGAAATTTTTTAAAAAATGAAGATTTTTATTCTGTCTGTTTGAAGGAAAGAAAGTATTTGACCAGTGTAATCACTCAATGTATTGCATGGCTACCCCGGTCAACGCCGGGTACTTCTGATATTTGTTTTTTTATTAATGAGTTTGGTGTATCCAATTTGTACTCTTTCTTTGACAGGGATATTTAGAAAAAGTTTTGAATCTGCTCGCCCAATATGTGTAGCGTTAGGCAGCACATGATTGTGTTGACCGATATTGTATCACATGAAATGGAACAAAAAAAACGCTAGTGATTTCAGATTAAGGACAAACATCATCAAAAATAATTATTATAAAAGTTACAGTACTCTAGCACAAGATTTCTGGTTTAAAATTTGGTAAAAAATAATGGGCAGCTTTAAAATGAGATTAATTTATTTATTTTTATTTTTTTACCATACTTTTTTTTTATAATTTGACCTAGTCAGTAGTCAAAATGTGGTCCTTATGATCAAAATAATTTGATATGTCTGCGTTCAACCATGCGACCATTGAAACGGGTGATAAAATAATTGTAATGGACATGGCATAAATTGAGGCGTGTTTATTTAACACTTGTTTTGTTGTGGATTGTGAGTGACAAAACGAGTGTTGCAAGGTGTCTTTATTAGTTAGAAAACAATATAACATATGCGATGACAACATAAAGAGACTATCAGCATTCCAAACGGTAAATCAGGTTAGATGGCAGAATAAATTGTAATGTTTGGGAACTAAATGGGTCGATAGCTCACCATCAAACCTTGGAGAGTCACGCTAACCATTTTGGGAGCTACGTGGGTTAGTACGCCGGATTGCCAAGTACTACAATTGCTGAGGGGCTACCGTTAGAGTCCCAAGGTACCGGGGTTCATGTCCGCATCGAGCCACCTAAATGTTAGTTAGGACAGCATTCCTTGCAATACTTGTTCTGCCATAATTTTCTAAATAGTATTTTTAATTCTTTAATATAATTTAGTAGTTCTTATCAACAACACATTTTATTGTAGCGAATAGTAGTACAATAAAAACCGCAAAACAAAGGCTGAACATTAATTACAATTACGAACACACACAGTCATATTTTCAGCCATCTTCCCCATCCTCAGCTGAAACCCATCCTGACAATATAGGCCCACAAACGGGATACACACACACACACACACACACAAACACACACAAACACACACATAATATTCATAAAATGATGAGTTAACCGGATAAGATATGAAAGTGTATGTTATAGGATAAGGCCATATATTAATGGGTCAAGTTAAATAGATGATGCTCTTTAAAATAATTGAAGCTACCTGCTTCGATGGCGGCAGGGTTTGGTCGTCCCTTTTGAAGTATACTTGATTGCCGATGGCGGGTAAATAAGGATTTTAATTTTCATCTGGTGTATCAAGGGTAGTTTTTGTTATGTTTTCACCAATCTCCATCCATGAAAATGCTGGTACATTTAATCTAAATTCAGCCTTCCTCATACTCAAACACATAAACGTAAAACCAGAATGGAGTGTAAGTCTTGGTGTTAAAATAAACTAAAAATAAATGGTACGGCAGACCGCACAGACTTTCTCTCTCTTTCTATAAACTCGTAAGATTTCTGAACGGAATAATGTACATTGTATCATCACCACTCCACATAAGAACACGCATAAAATAATATACAATGATATATAATCAATGAGAAAAGAGGCGCATCTTTGTCCACCTAAGAGCATTTCAAACAGTTTAATGTCTTCCACAAGGGTCAACACTTCGTATTAAAATTTCGATTTCTGGTTAAAATTTTAACATTTTATAAGGTGTTGCAGATCTTCAAGTCATCGCATTGATATTTAATTATTCATTTATACATTTTGACCAATAAAAAATGTAAATATTGACTATTGAGTCTAAAATGGAGATAGATCATTGCTATGCAAACATTTCTCCTAAGAGATTTAAGGAAAAATAACATACTTTTTTAGATACTTATATTTAATTACTCTATGGCATTGGAGAATTATTGCGTTAAGACTTAAGTAGTATATGTTTACAACTAAAGCTCACAAAATTGTATTAATATATTTGCAAATATCTCAGAAACTGTTGCTTTTATAAAAATATATGTCAAATAAAAGTTTTTTATTTCTAATAGTCCTACAATTTTGCAATGATAAGTTGTTTAGTTTCTCAAATAGTTGTGGAGATACGGAAATTAACGCTTCTGTAAAGTACCCTAAAAATCATTTTCATAGGAAAATGAAAATAGCCAGTTTATTTATAATCTTAATCAACGCCTAGATACGAATTTTAATCAAAATCGTTTGAGCAGATTTTGAGAAAACCAAATTTTTCTCTTTTCGCCCTTCAGTAAACTACCCTTAATTTTAAGTTTTTATAGACACACAGACAGACGGCATTGCAAAGACTATTTTTTAGGGTTCGGGGGGTCATGAGACGTCGACATCCATCAACATTTCAGGTTAGTTTTTTTTACGGTCGCAATACTTAAACTTTAATGTCCAAAAAGTTAAAAAAATTATATAATTGCGTATAGATTGAAAGTTATTGATTTTATAAAAATATGTTTCGGATAAAATATCTGTATTATAAATATATATACATATTTGTAATGCTAAGTAATTTCATATCTCAAATAGTTTCGGAGCTATTATAAAAAATGTTAATTTACGCATCAGACCGGAGCCCTTAAAGCCATTTTGCCGAAATATTGAGAGTAGCCATTTTGTTTGGAATATTTATTAATGTTCATAAATGAAATTTAATCAAAATCGTTAGAGCCGATTTTGAGAAAATCGACTTTTTCTCTTTTTTCCCTTCAGTAAACTACCCTTAATTTTAGGGGTAGATATCCAATTCCAAAAACCCCTCGGGGCAACCCTATGAAAACCCTAGATATCAAGTTTCAGCTCAATCGGTAAAATAGTTTAGGCTCTAGTTGGAGGTACAGACAGACAGACAGACAGACAGACAGAAATTCAAAAACCACTTTTTCGGATTCAGGAAGTCATGAAACGTCAAAATTCATCAAAATCTCGAGTTCGAATTTTTTGACGATCACCATACTTTCTCTACCTGTAAGATAGAGAGAAAGTAAAAACATGCATATGAATTTTAGACACATAAACTTGTTAACTTTAATTAAATCACTTATCAATTTTAAATGAAGGTAAAACTTAACGATTGTTTGACGACGTACGAAAACCGTAATTTTCAGACTAATAAATTACGGCTCATTTCCCTTCTAAACAATGATGTAGGTAATGAGTTAAAGCCCAAATACTCGTAACAACCTACATGTAAAGTTTACGTTACATAATTCATGGGAAACAAGAGATTATTTATGAATGTGAAACCTCCACCGGATACGCGTCTTAGAACCACAATGCTGAATATGATTTACCGAAACGCGTACTGACGGCAACTTGAATAAGCCGAACGTTTTCGTTGGAAATATGAAACGGGATTTCAAGAGTGATTAGAGTAAGCTTCATCCACTATTTCTATTATTTATTAACTTTTGTACAGTCCCGTGAGAACATTATGAACAAGTGATAATGATGACTGAAGGGTGGGGATCTAGGGGACGCAAGAAAATGTCAGTGTTTTTGAAGTATTTTGTAACTAAATATATTTTAGCAAAAATATATCAAATATTTCTTCATTAGAAACATAGAGTTTAATTTTCTACACATGGTGATATCAACAGTTCTTGAATATTTTTCAAGATTTTTCCTGGAATTTAATCACAACTTTTTCTCTCAATTTGAAAAGTTTCTCATCTAATGCTTCTATGCTCATGACAGATATTCAACGACTGTTGACTATTACCATGTGAAAAAAATCAAACTATTTTTTATACTTGATAAATATTTGAATTATTTTGATCAAAATAAGTTTTTGCTATCAAATCTGCATATAAAAACACTGGCCCTTTCTATCGCTCCATTTATCCACACTTTAAGAAAAAATTTCAATTTTATTTACTCTCACTGGTCATCCAGATTATATTCAAAATAATTATAATAATATATTATATGATTGACCTTTCATGGTTTCTTTCAGGATATACGCTATGTTCCTCCACCTTCAGGGCCCACAAAAATATTTGAACCTCAACACCCTCATCTTTGGCAATCAATTCTACTGTGACCTTGATGACCTAGACACTGGCTTAGATACCTCATACATTATGGGGAATCAAGGTTTTGAAATATGGTAGTGGGTATTAAGGAGGTTTTTTCTAATTTTTTTTTTCACTTCTCCCGCCATTAGATAGAGGTAAAATTACTTTTTACCCAACCTTCCTCATTGCTGCCGTATTTATATGATTAGTACTCTGTGAGTGCGAAGCGTGGTCTCTTATCTTAAATCGGGAAATGAAAGTATGTTTGAAAACAAAGTGTTTGGGAAAATAATTGGTCCCAAAAGGTATGAGGATTCTGGGGAATAAAGGGGCGTACATAATAATGAGTTATATACCATTTACTACTCACAAAACATTGTTAGGATAGTTAAGTCTCGTATATGGTGGTGGGCAGGATGAGGTGGACTGGAGAGAATTAGCTCAAGATAGGGATAGGGTGTAATGAAGTGGACTGGATAAAACTAGCTCAAGATAGGGATAGGGTATAATGAGGTGGACTGGAGAGAACTAGCTCAAGATAGGGATAAATTCTAATGAGGTGGACTGGATAAAACTAGCTCAAGATATGAATATAGTGTTATAAGGTGGACTGAATAGAACTAGCTAAAGATAGGGATAGGGTGTAATGAGGTGGACTGGATAAAACTAAATTATGATAGGGATAGGTGGCATACTTTTGTAAGTGTTGAAATTCACTTTTCGAATTTCTAGTGCCATTATCTATGTACATCAGAGTATAGCCAAAATGGGTGGTAAGACAAGGTTACCAAAATACCTATCTTTCTTTTATCAAGTTCAATTATCCTTTTGGACTATAGAGTGTAGCTTGCAGGGAGGGGAGTGGAGTAGTCAATTTTACTAAGTACAACAGTCACAGGTGGACATGTGGACTATATGTAAGGTTCATTTGGTCTGAATCTCCAATGGCAGAGGTTTGGTTTCACATCTCATCCTGGTGTAGGGAGGGTATTTATTATTTCCCAAATTGTCTACCCCTATACTTCCACGTAAATGTAAATGCATTTATTCTGAATTTAAATTTCCTCTTCTGAACCACTCTAGATCGATTAAAATGCGTATTTCCCGGACGGGTGATTTTGTTTTTTAGTAAAATAAAATACCATCTTAACAGAGTATATATATTTTTTAATTTCCTCTGTCGAAAAACTAATTGCTATGGATGAAATTGCTTACTTTTTAATGAAGCAAATGTGGTTTTAATAAAGGGTTTCATAAGAGGTTTGTGATGTTAGCTATGTGGCTGCAAGAACCTCATTGAAGAACCGGTAGATACAAACATTGAAGTCACGGAAGAGAGTGGGTGTTGGGTGTATTTTAGGCTGGGTTGTGGGAGAGTTTTAAGCCTCACTAATAGGCGTAACCAGTTGGGATTAGAAAGGAAAGAATTTGTAGAGTTTGACTTAATTTTTTTATACTTTTTATTTAGACTGGGATACAATTCTGTAAAGATTAAACTACTTAAAAGAATGGTTTAAAAAAAGATTACAGAGGAGGATTAGTTGAGATATTAGTAGAATAATATGAAAAATAAAATCAACAAATTCATGTTTTAAAGCAATGTTGTTTTTATTACTGACATTTTCTAATGATCTTGTTCAAAATTGGAGCTTCGAGACTATTTTAAATGATAAATAATAATACATGTTTTGTTTTTATAAAATGGCTTATAAGATTTATTTAAAAATGTACATCTACGAATTGTTTATCATGATGGATAAAAATATTTATTTATTTTTACAAATAATAATGTGAATAATTTTGCTCTTAATTTAAACATAATGTGTGATTATTGTGATTAACAAAATTATTTGTTTATTTTTCTGAGTAAATCTTACTTAAGGGTAGTTTACTTAAAACCTATGTTTGAAAAATTGTTTCCAAGCTATAATACATTATATAAGAGCTAATTTTACCAGGTCGTGCAATTTATCTAAACAATATAGCAATAGCACTTTATTTCCAATTGATTTAAAATAGAACAAAGGAATAGATAAAATGAAGAGGATTAATTAATTTTTTTTTTAGTTTCTAGGTGTACAACTATACGCATTTAACTACACCAAGGCGGTAGGGATGTTGACCTTAATATTTAGAGGAAATGTTTCCGCATTTAATTGGAAATATTATAAGAAAATATTTACAAATAAAACCAAATTTTTAATTCTTTTTAAACTTTATTTTTTACCTTTTTATTTGAAATGGTTATCTGGGTAGTGTAAAAATAGATCTTATATTAATGATCTATGTTCATATTTCTAAAAAAAAAATTAATTTACTCAAGACATATGTTTTAAATTTTGGCTAAGGAATGTAACAAACTATATGAAAGAGTATCTATAAATTTATCTTTACAATTCTTTTATTTAAATGTAAATTGTAATTTTTAAGTTACTAAGTAATTTTAAAATAACATAAAAATAAAATTAAAAAAGAGATATAATTAAAATATGTATATTAACTTAATTTATATTGTAGCAAGCTTCACAGAATGAGTATTTATTGGGGATTTCTTACCATTGATTTGGATTAATTTTTAACTCCGTAAAATAAATTATCATTATAACTGTGCTAAGCTAATTTAGCTTTGATTGCTTTTAACCGGAAGGTCTGGGTTTGAATCTTGGGCGGGCGTACTGAGGTTGATGTTTCATAAATCGTTAACATTCTGCCTTCCCTCAAGTAAGGATGTATCTACTCTAAGTAATCTTCCTCATTCTTACTGCAATATTTTGATTTGTTAATATCCATGCGTATAGCACTAAAGCGTGTATGGATTAGAAAAATAAATAAAAATAATATTACAGTGTATTTTTGTCTTAGCTTGTAGAACTAATCATATGCTGTTAAAATGTTTCACATAAATATTTTTTTACTCTTGGCTAGCATTTTTAAAGTAAGATGTTAAAAAATGTACAGAGAGAATACAAAAATTTGGTTAAATAGAATGATAGTAAATTTATAGAGAAAATAAAATCACAAGCCAAAGTGTCTAAATATATATATATATAATTCCTTTATTAGGGTAATTAATATTTACACAAATAATCATATTTGCACTTTTATGTAACTAAGTATTTTTCATGCCAAAGCACTGTGAAAGAATTTACAAATATACAAGAATCAATGAAAGGTTAGAGAATAAATTTGATCACTAATATTAATGTTACTAACGCAGGTGGGCTTGCAGACTAGTAAATCGGTCTCATATAGATCAGTTTTCAGGTAAAGGCCGAGTACGCTAATGTGATAGTTTTTCAATTATTTAATGTTTTCTCTTATCTATAAATCTCTTGACCCACCCCCTCTTGTGTTTATATACATGATTGCTATGGAAAAAAATGTTGGTGTTAAATCATTTTGTTAAATAGTTTTTTGTTTTGAAATTTCACTGAAAAATAAAATTAGAAATTAGATATGACTTTAAATAAAATTGAAATTAAATAAATAAACTAATATATGCTCAACTTTGTGGTCACGAGCCATGCACACAATACTGTGGCTAGCGTAAGTTCTTTTAAGGATATTGGGGTATGTTGCTAGTTAAACGCGATTACAAACGCACACGAAATATTTAAAGTTTTCATTACTAATAATAAAGCAAACACGTAAACTAACTTAGTTACAATATAAACAGTAATTGAATTAAATAAAAGTAATCATAGCTAAGTGTGTGTGTATTGATAAGTAAATAAAATGCATATAACAGAATAGAGAATATATAAATAAATATTGACTTGAACATTACCTATATAAATATGAGTGTCGTTTAGTCACTGCACAATTCATGGTCGATGTATAAGTCCCCAGTGTTATTTACTTAAGCTCTTTAGTGGTCATCGACACACCAGTCTGTACACATCATGCCGACTCTAGATCCACGGACAATAGACACCTTCAACCGGACATGCTGGCCCTCACCTGGACAAGCTAGATCTCATGCGAAAACGCTGGTCATCATCCGGCCATGCTGGTCCCTACCCAAACATACTGGTCTTCTAAACGCTGGCCCTCACCCGAAGACACTAGATCCTACCCCAAATCGCTGGACCTCACTCGAACACACTAGATCTTACCACAATAAGCTAGCTCACCCTCAAACACGCTGGCTCTCCCCCAGACATGCTGGATCTCCCCTGGACACGCTGGCTCTCCCCTAGAAAAGATGGTCCTCACCCGGACACGCTGGCCGCTCACCCGGACATGCTGGCCCTCCTCCAGACAAGTTAGCCCCTACCCGAAGTAGCTGGTCTTCTTTTAGACAATTAGACACGCTGGCCCTCACCCGGACACGCTGGCCGCTCACCCGGACATGCTGGCCCTCCTCCAGACAAATTAGCCCCTACCCGAAGTAGCTGGTCCTCTTTTAGACACGCTGGCCCTCACCCGGACACGCTGGCCCTCTCCTAGACATGCGGGTACTCTGGTACACCCACTACACTATCTTTAACTCAGACTGATGTCCCGCTGCTGATAGATGGCCGTGTCTATATATAGGGGTCACAGCCATACTCTGGAAATATTGATTTAGATAATGCTGGGTTTGAAAGAGGTTAACCTAGATTGTTAAAAATATGTGTCACTTTCCTTCCAAGTAAGCTTCACCCACACCATGAAACCTCTTGAATCTTAGGCAAAAAGTTTTGTCTAGCTACCTGTTAGATATGATTGGAGGGAGAGAGAAGAGAGAGAGAACAAAGAAGGTAAGCGAGTGACAAGTGCGCCAGCTACGCAGTCGGATCATAATCTCGCTCTAGGCCTACTATTCATCCTAGTGGGTCAGGCATGAGGAGAGTAAAATTAAGAGGAACTGTATTGCACCTGCGTTTAAGGTGAATGATAAAATCCTTTAAGAAAAAACATCTTCAATACACCCAGACCAGATTCAAATCTCTTTCTCCCAGGTCAAATAGGTAAACAACCTGAACGTGGTTTTAATGTGAATTCTATTTCTCCGGAGCTAGGCTTGCACTCGGTCATTGAGCTACCTATCCCATCTGGTAGAAAAATCATTTACTCGGAGGGTTCAGAAAGTGTTGTGGCTCCCCAGTGTCTTCCACACAGAATTTCTGTGTGCGAACACTAAAAGGCATACCAATTATTTTGGGATAAGTATTTTCACAAATCTTTCAAGGTTTTTTTTTTTCATATGTGACAATAAACATTGGATCAACAGCTTTAAATCCCCTCCAAAGAAAGTTGGGCTGTGGATTTTTATCGCTCGATAAAAATTCCACGATCCTCTACTAACTCTTACACCGGGTCCTGTTGCAATAACTTTACCCCAAGATCATCGTTGTCAGCTCTGTCATTAGTAAACCCGACTAAATTAGCTTGATTACTAAGCCACGTACAAGTACTGAGGGTCTACTGTTCACCGATTCCTGTCCTTACACGATAAATAAATATATCACATTAACGATTAAGGTAGCTTTTATCGATGTCCAAATTATTGGTCTGTATTTGTATAGCTTGGTTAAATATATTTTGCTTGATATTGGAAAATCAGTTTAAATATTTATATTATTATTGGAGCGTTATATCACGTGGTTACATTAAATCTGTGTTGGCCATCTATTTGTCCAGGTATAAAATTATTTATTTTCCGGTTCAAGCGTAAGATTAATATTCTATTAATTAGCTATAGTATTATTATTAATACTATTGGTAAATATAATTGAGGTAATATTCTGTTGTTTCCTTAATTTTAATTTTTTTTTGTTGAATCAAATAAATATATGCAGGGTGTTCGGAAAATCAAAGCCCAAACTGCACATATAGCTTGTTCGAACCAAAAATAATACAAAATCCCCATACACTTACATCCGGAAAACTATGCTTATAACATTAAATTGTGTCCAAACTTTCTGTGCACAGCGCAGGGATAGCAAAGCTGTTCAAGGATGCGTGTACAACAGGTTGCGTAGGAGTTAGGTGCATGGCACTGCACACCTCAACATCTTGGATCACGGCAGCAGAAAATACCACAGTTAATAGTAAACAACATGCCAGTCCATCTATAAATGCGAATATGTTCTGAATGTCTTACATCACAAAGGTTATTGCCATTATTACATGTGCAGTGCCACGTTCCTAACTCTTATGCAACTTATTGTACACATATAGCTTGAACAGCTTTGCTATCCCGGCGCTATACGCAGAAATTTTGAGCAAAATGTAATGTTATTAGCATAGGTTTCCGGATGAAAGTGCAAAGGAATTTTGTATTACTTTTGGTTCAAACAAGCAAAACGTGCAGTTTGGGCTATGGGTTTCCGAACACCCTGCATATTTGTTCTAGCACTGCTTTTTACTACCCGTTCGGGCTACATGATAGTAAATATATTCAAGCTATGCAGGATGGATTGAATTTGCTGCCATCACTATCGGTAATCACTCAGAATAGGTTTTCAACATCATCGGTTTTGGTTTGACGGTTACTGGGATTGCTAACGCGGGTACATTTTTTAAATATTATATGTTTCTAACAACTACCCCATTAGTGTAAATATGAGACTAGACCAGACAAACAATAGGACTTAACGAAAATAAAAGTAGTTTGTAAATAATTGCTTTGGGTCATTCAACCATCAACGTCTAATTGCACACTTTAAACAATCTGAAGGTATAAAGGGCAGAGGTCTTAGGCATCAAAATCTAAAAAATCAGGTTGATTTATTTGTATGTTCTTAATTTTTAAAAACACATTATGGCCAATTTGCGTAACTTCAAATTTATTACTAATGATTTAAATCATCATTTATCTTTTAGTTCTGTACTCACTGTGAATATTTTACAAACAAGTGAAGTGTCGTAACAAACATGAAGTGTCGTAACAAACATGAAGTGTCGTAACAAACATGAACTAAAGATGATGGAAATCATTGGTCATAAGCATAAATAATAATTGTCCTTGATTCTAAAGCTATTAGAAGCAATTGGTCAATTGGCGTAACCCACAAATTAATTCAGGCGTAACTACGAAACAAATTATTTAGGGGTTCAATAAAAAGAACGTAACCACCAAACTTGAGTAGTAAATTATTAAAAAACATTGATTGAATGTAATTATTTTCTCATTTAAATAACCATCTTATCAAATAATATAAATATTGAGTTAATTCTATAGCAAAAATAAGTAAACAATATTTATTCTTTTATTCTATCTATCTGTATATTTTACATTTTATGAGTTATGTCCTTTGGATTTTATAACCTTGAAGTGTATAATTATAAGTAATAAATGGTGGTTCAATGATTGAAATCGTTACTTCATGAGTTATAAGTTTTCAAACTTGCTAGTTTGTTTTTAATATACCATTGTTAAGGTAAAATAAATGTATGGTGTTGACATTTTTTAACTAGACATGCATACAAAATGTACACAGTTAAATATTTATAGTGTTTATTATCATAATAATATAATAAATAATACTAATTTAACAAATGAACGATTTACTTTTGCCACTACCTGTTGGTGTATATAATAATAACACTTAAGAAGTAGGGATAAAGGTAGAATCTAGATAAAACTTTTTCACATTTTAATGGAGGGAGAGTGATGGTATATTTAGGAATAAAATGTCAGTACACGTGACCAAGATTCAAACCCCTATCTCCTCGTCATCGTAAGTCCAGTACATATCGTAAATATATTAGGTCATAAATACCGCATTAAATTTTCAATGTGGCTGTTATTCCATCCAAAGCTCTGACCATGCATCATGAGGTGATGCTGTATTTGTGTTCTCAGTTAATTACAATCTAAAGTAAACATTTCATAGCGCTATTTATAACCACCAACCTGAAACTGTTGACCTTTCGTGCGACCACTTTAGTTACCTCTACGCTGTTAACTTTAATGAGATTGTTAAAACCTGTCAGTTTAGATTTTATAGCGTTGTTTAGTTTAAATGTGTGGCTATAACATTTCCTGAATGTAGTTACTGTATTCATAGACACATTATCATAGGAATTCCCATTTTTTAAAATATTTCCATTTCCATTTCGTATAAAGAGATTACAATATTTGTGAACAATTCTGACCCACCTCGGTGGCGTGGTTGGCTAACGCGCCAGTCGTGTTTAGCTACACCACCGAATACGGGGAGATCGAGGTTCGAATCTCGGTCGGGTGAACTGGGGTGGGGTTTCCTAAGTGGTTTTTACATTCTCCATCCACGCAAATGCGGGTTCATTTCCTCTAAATTCAACCTTCCCAATGCCTAATCAATTAGTGGTGGCCCCATGGTCTAGCGAACTACTCTCGTGTTGGACTAGACTGCCGAAAACAAGGAAATTGGGGTTCGATCCTGGTCGGTTGCACTGAGGGTGGCTTTCCTAAATGGTTTTCCGCCCCCCACGCAAATATGGGTGAATTTTCTTTGGATTAAACCTTTCTTATTCATAACACATTATTGTATTTAAAACAAATGGGTACAACCCAAACGGTTAGTAAGATGTGGTGTTAAAATAAAAACATGTTCGGCCTTTAGGTTAAGACGAATTCTTGAGTGCTGTGAGCTCCCGAATCAATAAAAACAGTCAATTTTTGACGGTTTTCTTGTGGCCACAGATATTAAATGGTTACACGGATCTAGATAGTTAATTCGTCACTTAGGAATTAAATAAAGACAACCCTTTTTAGCCATTATTCTAATTGTACACAGTTAAATTTGAACAGTAAATATGGTGGACTGATTTTTTATTAGTATAGTAAAAATTTTCCTACCGGTATTTTAAAACCAATTACAAATATTAGGAAGGCAAAAATGTATTCTGCTGTTACACCTAATTTCCTGATCGTGTCAAAACTCTTTTTAGCTTTTAATAACACTCTTTTAGATATAATAATCATATATATAATTATTTTTTAGATATCTTAAATATTTTTTGATAAAGTTTTATTGTTTATATAACGGTAACACTTTTATTTTGACACTAGCCCTTAAATTATGCGAGCTATACCAACAAAAATTATGGAAAAAATTAGACGCAAATGCAAGAACATTTAATTTAAGTGGTTCTCTTACTTGGGGGAATTTTTTTAAATAAAAGAATATGGTTAAAATTAATTTGACCATTAAAGAAACAAAACTAAATCAATTTAATCTACAAGCGAAATCATCAAATCACTGAAAAACCCCAAATTTAATCAGATAGTACAAGAACGGATACAGTGGCTATTTTACGTGGAATCATTTTGTGCACTGAAAGATAAAAGAAATAGTTTTAATTTATTTTTATAGGAACAAAACTAAATAAATATAATTTAGAGGTAAATCTATAAAATAACTTTAAAAACATCTAGCTTTAAGATTCAAATGTAAGCAAGCTAACAGTGGCTCTCCTACTTGTAGGTTTGTTGCAATGAACCATAAAATACATAAATATGCATTATTTAATAATAGATTCTAGTCACTACACTTAATTATTATAAATCGTTGTATTTTAATTATGCATTGTACATTGTAAACTATGAATTATTTAATATTAGCTAAGCGCTTTTAATTAATATAAGCATAGTCTTATCTATGTAAATCAAGATGAAATTACTAGTGACAACCTAATAATATGTTTTTTTATGAAATAAACTCTCTACCTTTTAATGTGAAAGCAATAAATGACTTAGAATAGATTTTCAAAGCACTCATTGTCAAGGAGTTGGTTTGTTAATTTTTCGAAAGTACTCACAAATACAATTATAATAAAAATCAATTATTGATTTTCTGATATTTCCAAACCCCTCGTCGCGAAGAATACTTATAAAGTATATTTATAAATTAAAAGTTAGTATGATTGAACTGTTACAAATTTAAGACGCAAAAGTAACCACACCATCAGTCGGTTTTTTCGACACTAATTCACTTGCTGATGAGATAACATGATATTATATATCTTAACCTGTATTCTTAAATACACGGAATATAAGAAAAGTCAGAAGTAGTCCCGTCTCAATCCGTTGAGTAGCCCACCTTTAGATTTTACTGAAGAAAAAAAAACCGGACAAAATTGAAGGCACAGACAAATTTAGAGTTTTATTATACGTATTAATGGTCAATAATTGACAATTTATAAATATATTAAAACTCTAAACTTTTTTGTGCCTTCGATTTTGTCCGTCTCTTTTTTTTGCCAGTAAACAATTATTTTAAACTCTAACCTAATATTAATTTGCTTTACTTTTAAGCACGAGTCTAATCCCAATCTTAATAAATATAATTTATGATTCGTCCAAAAGATGACGAACAATAATTATTAAAGTTTCAATGAATGCCATACTCAGAAGAGCCTTGTGATGAATTTTTTACTTTACATCCATTACTGTTTCCAACCTGTGGGTCAGTTTTTTTATTCAAGTCACATATTTTTCCACTATCAGCTGGCAAGGCCTGTTGTAAATTGATGATTTTACTAAGCTATTTTTAGCCAAAACTTCTTATTTTGAAAATTGAAAAATTACACCTGGACACGGGAATCGAGCCCGGAACCTTTGGCTTAGTACGCCACTGCTCTACCACTGAGCTATTCAGGAGTCGTCCCGTACCCAGGGTCATTATTCACTCATATTTCAAGGCAGAGTCTATGATGGACGTGTGTAAATCGTCAGCTTTATTCATGAACCATCAGATAATGCAGCCATCTTTCGACTCGGTAGTTTGCTTATTACCGAACTTGTTGAACTACCGAGTCGAAAGATGGCTGCGTCATCTGATGGCTCATGAATAAAGCTGACCATTTCCGCACGTCCATCATAGACTCTGCCTTAAAATATGAGTGAATAATGACCCTGGGCACGGGACGACTACTGGATAGCTCAGTGGTAGAGCATTGGCGTACTAAGCCAAAGGTCCTGAGTTTGATTCCCGTGTCCAGGTGTCATTTTTCAATTTTCAAAATATGATATCTAGATGGTGAATTCCTCTCCAAAATTAATAACAGCTTCGGCTATTTGATTCTGAAACTTCTTAGTTAAATATACTATTATGGTTTCATTCTAACCTGAGACCGGAAAGAAACAAACATTCCCATATCACTACGCGAAGGAGCTACATGATTGGCGGAACACCATTGGAATATTTTAAACATGCGCGACCATATATAGTCAGTATCATAGCAAAGTAGGTCACTACGTTTTGTATTTTTTTAAATTCTCTTAAATTTCCTATCTTATGTTTAGCAAAATTTGGGCCAGACTCGGCTAGTGCCATAAATTGATGGTAAGCACTCGACACTCACAGCCGCTACTTATCACTGCCGAGATGAAATATCGACTGACCATTGCTGACTTGACGCTAACATGTGATAAGGACTGTACCATGGAGTCTCTCAACGATGAGTCAGAAATTGGTTGGTATTATAATTATTATTATTATTAGCACCACGTCTTACTACCCGTTCGGGTTGTACGCGCTCAAGCTAATGTGCAATGGTAGGGTGATTGTGAGATGAAATGGAGGACCTACAGTTTAACGTGGAATCCGAACCACGGTGGAGGCCTGGCATTCCACACATTCACAAGTTGTGATTAATACACGTCTTTCCAGAGGTGAAGGAAGGGTTTGGCAGTCAGATGAATCTGTGCTGGGACCGAGGATTGAACCCCGGACCCCCAGTACAGAAGTCTGACACCTTGCCCCCCTAGACCACCAGGTCATTTAATTTGTTGGTATTAAAATAACGCTTGCAAAGCTTAAAGTATAATTTCTTAATAAAATGAAAGGATAATTTAGTTTAAAATAATTTTCTAATATCATTTTAAAACAAGTTTAATACTAAATGAAGGAAGGTCTATTTAGTGAAAGGATACCATTGAAAGTCCGTTCAGTAACAAATCAAGAGCATAGACTTCCACGTGGCTTTGTTTGCATCATGTCTCAGCTTAGTATGAATCAGTAATAAATGGGATTTAGAGTTCAACAGATTTTGGATAAGGCACCACATTTTAATTCTAAGGGTGGAAGCGATAATTGTAATAAATATGCTCTATCCACACTAATTTGAAGCAAATATGGAGCTGAGACTCTTTATTTAAGCTAACCATTCTCACGCAGCATCCTAGAGTATGATCAAATTACAACACGACTCATTAAAATCTTGCGCATGCGGATATTGCGTTTCGTTTCCTTCCTTCAACTTGTGGGAGGATGGAGTCACTTGCTCTTGGGAAGGGNGAGGGGAAATGAAGGGGGAGGTTGATCGGTCCCATGTCAGAGACAGATTTAACACGCACCAACACACACTAGCACATTCCATAAGGGTGAGAAGGGATACCAAATAAAAGCTGCTATCTCTACCATCACACCAAGTCTCCCTTTCACCCTCCATAGAAGTCAGCCATATTTCATTTCTGTTGATTAAACTGGGAGGGGGGGATAGGGGGTGAATGAAGAGGAGCACTGATATCAAAGACCATCCCCGTTGAGTAACTACGGATACTCTGAAATGACAACTGATTCGGATTGAAAAGCTCTGTGCTCTATCCATTGTCAATTTTTTTTGTTAACTATTTAAGAGACGGTTGGAGTCAAATGTATCACATCCTTGTTAAATATAAACTTATCAAAAAACCACAAATCAAACCTCTGAAATAATAGTTGCTATCCTCGGAGTGTACTGCCTATGATGATAAAAACTTTATCAAAACATTTTAGCAAGAAACAATTTTAAAAACAATTTAAATATGACACCAGACATTGGCACAATATTTATTTTTTATTTTGGGATTGAAATAAAAATTTTCAAATTTAAAAATGATAGGTTATCAACGAGACTAAAGTTTAAATTTTCATAGTAAAATCTATTTTTTTAAAAATTTTGTTTGTATTGAACTATATGGCGTACATTACATAGCTACGTAATCTATATATATATATTATACATACTACTATAAAGCCACATAGGTGACCTGGTGGTCTAGGGGTAAGGTGTCAGACCTCTGTGCTGAGGGTCCGGGGTTCAAACCTCGGTCCCGGCACAGATTTATCTGATTGCCGAACCCTTCCTTCACCTCTAACAAGACGTGTATTAATCACAACTTGTGAATGTGAGGAATGCCAGAGCCTCCACCGTGGTTCAGATCCCACTTTAAACTGTAGGTCCTCCATTTCATCTCGCAATCACCCTACCATTACACATTAGCGTAAGTGCGTATAACCCGACGCGGTGAAAAAAAATAATAATAATATCAAGCCACATGGCTGACTCACTTACTCACATTAATATTTACCCACTTCCAGATGAGCTAGAAACTTGAAATTTGGCAAACTTATAGTTTCTAGCCTGTAACCGACAGGAAAATTCCAAAAATTTAAAAATTTTAATTTTTAACCCCCGAGAAAAATTCAGAATTGCGGAGCATTTTTAAAGTTGGTGCGGACCTTTCTTTGGAGGTCTCTTGTGGCTAAACGGTAAGACCTATCAAAAAACGGATTGCACCAGCAGCTACGGATTTGATGAGATCCACAAGTGTAGTCCTATTATTTGTTGTCGTACCTCCATCGTTTATACCTTAGATAGAGCTAGATTTTTTTGATTTTAGGTAAATTTTACAAATTTTCCAAATATTTTTTAATCTTATGACACAATTATGGGACAGCTAGAATTGTAAAATTTGGCAGGCATATTGGTGCAAAGGGCAAAAATAGCTAGAAGTTTGGAGAGGGCAAACATTTAAAAAAAAGAGGATAAAACGTGCAAACAGGATAAGAGAGTTAACTCTAAATTGGTAGAATTTTTTTAAAAACTAACAATATTTACTTTGACCTATTAACCCCATTAGTACTTTTTATAAATACTTAACTATTTTTCCCTTATTTGCCTTTTAATTTTTTTTTACACTTTTCACTTAAAACCATATTTGATTGGTGTTATTCGTTACCCTTTTTGTCATTTTTAATTGTTTTACTATTTCTACCCTTTAAACTTGCTATTATCATGTAAAAAACCGATTCATGCTAGTTGATATAAATCATGAATAACTTCAAATATACTTAAATGATGGGGTTGAACTGAAAGATCTATTTGTAATTGTAGGAATTAAATGTGTCCTATGGCATTTACAAAAGAACATTACCTAATTTTATTTTGAGCAAGTTTTTTCCAGTCCACCTTATTACACCCCATTATAAGCTAATTGTATCCAGTTTACCTTATTATACTCTTTCTATTTTGAGCTAGTACTATTTTATCAATTTCATTACACCCTATTTCTCTTAGGTTCATTCTATAATTACCCTCTTATATGCATTAAGGTAGCTGTTTATTTGAGTGTTTTCTTTCACGACGTCTGACAATATATTACGACTATCTGCAGATTTAGAATATTTCTTTTTCTTCTTAAGACAACAAAGCGAAGGGTGGTTTAATGTGATTTCCATCCATCCGAAGCTGGGAATGAACTCAGCTACTCAAAAGGGCCAAACACTTTTTTGCCGGGAAAGGTATTTTCTCATACCTTCCGAGATACTTGTACATGTCTCAATCGACATGGGACCAACGGCTTTACTTTAATCTTGGAAAGATAAATTATGCTGTGGATTTTTATCCCTCAAAAGAAATCCGACTGGGCTTGAACACACGAACGTCGGCGTCCTATAGCGAGCTCTTTCCACAGGAAAATAGAGATCGACACTAATGGTTTAGGGATAAGGAAACTAGAATTCAGAAGAGGTTTTAACCAAAGGTGTATTATAAATAATTTAAAAAACATACTAAAGTTGAGAGTAAAGAGTTATATATTTAAATAAATATATAAAACTTTTATATTTAATTCTTAAATATATTGGTTCAAGTTAATATTGATACATTGGAAGAAATTACAATAGAAATTAAAATCAGATATGGTAATTTAAAAACCTAAAATACCAGAAATTAAAAGTGATATGAGTGTTTTAAAAAACAGAAGACTAGTGTAAGCTTACAGTTATTCAATTGGTTAGTACAAAGGTTTTTTTATAAAACGATTATGACAATTGAAAAATTTAACAAAAGCTATATAATCCAGTTCAAGAGCAATTTAATGTGATTAAATTGATGATTTCAATTACATACTTTAACATCTTTGAATAGAATAACAATAATAATTATTTAAAAAGAGATTATTTTATTAATTAATACAAGTGGGGCTTGTATAAATGAATATAATGTGTCGTGACATTCAATTTATTTTAGTTAAAATTGTCATGATATGTGTATCAAAACCATATTGCACAGTGTCAATTGAATAGTTGTCATTTCATCAAATATGTCCATATTAACTTTAATCAATTGACCTATATTTAAGAAAGAAATGTCAAGGACTTATATTAAATTTATTTTAAGATATAACTTGAATATTTGACGTGATTTGAATTACATAATCCCTGTCATTGACAAATCAGACTGTTAAAACATAAGCTATATTAAATCATATTTTAATACATTTAATATTATGTACACACACACACATATATATATATATATATATACATGCATCACTCTCATAATAATAGTATTACCAGTTAACTAAGTGGGGCAGGGTAGTCAGTTGCTTAGGCCATTAGATTAGGAACGGTGACAAAAATGAGAGATAATTTTTATGTTTAAATTTATCTAAGTTTATTTACTACCCATGAATTAAAGATGTAGTTCAGGTCAAAATAAGGTTTTGTACCTGTCCTGCGTCCTTAAGGGACAGGGGGAGAACGTAAAAAATAACATAAAAAATAAGCCAGAACCTAAATGGACCTAAATGAACTATATATATATATATATGTTTATATATATAAACTGTATCCGGTTGGATCACCTCAAATATACCTAAGTTTTAAAAAGGAATAATTAATAGATAGCAAGAGGTAGTTATTTAATGCGACAACATCGGTAAATGTTCTGGTTGGAATGACACAAAAGATAAATCAGAGGTGAACGATTTGATTATAGTTTATTTAAATTAATAATATAGAAGTTTAAATAATACAATATATAGTTCAAAAATTATTATTATCTTTAACACTACAATAATATATGTTTGCTTGTGAAATAAATAATTATTACTGTTTTTATTGAGAGCAAACTTAAATATCCAAGGAATGTTAAATGGAGTTCTACTGCTTTTAATAATCCTAAAAAATTATTATTCAGAAATATTCAGTCAAAATATCTAATATACAAACACCAGAGCCTCATTTAATCTCTCTGATCTAGACACATTTTAAACAAATCTCTCGACTTATGGTGTAAACTTTGTTTTATCTTGTTATTTTTTTATAAGTTTTACACTTTTTCATTTTATCACTCTTGTATTTAACGACTATTGTACTCGAATTTTAATTATGGTATGAATGATTATTTGACCATTTTGACTCAAGTAAATGTCTAGTTATTGAGTCAATGGAATATTTTAAGTGTTATGAAAACTTTATTTGAGTAAATTATTTTTCCAAGTGTATAAATAATATTTAGTGTATTTATGTTATAATGAAAGTTTATCATCAGTAAATATTTTTAAAAAATCTTTAATTTGAACTCATATCTTCATAATTAAGTTTTAACTTATATTTATGATTTACTCCTTACTAAAGATTTATTTAGAATGTTTTCTAAAATGTTGAGCTAGAAATTTTTAATTTTAAACATTATTAGCAATGATTCCAATATATTGGAACTCATAATAAAGAGTTAAGTAATATATAAAGGATACACTATAAACAAATGATTGTATCAGCAGTCCAGATTACCTAATATAGGATTACATATAAATATATCTATCCCATTTAACCAGGAATTCAAGTGAACACAGAGGAATTAGTAAACGCTCATCTTTAATGGTCTATCAAACATCTAAGAGTATTAAATATTGACCAACAAGGAACAAGCTATTAGAACTAAGTTTCTTTCAATAATAATTCTAGTATGCCATAAGGGCCAAAATATTATTTTTTCAACATTTAAAATCATACGTCGTCACGTATGATTCGATTTTTAAGTATATACTCCTTAAAAAAACCAAGCATGTCACTTAAAATAAAAATGAAATAATAATATATCCTTAACCGATTAGGTCTCAGAATATTCAATATCGAATTATTTACAAGAGGTAAATGCAATACTAATATTCGACGTTTTGAAAATTAATATTTAAAGTCAATTGGAATGAATATAGTAGAGATCAAGGTTCAAGTTTTAAACTGAACAGAATTCATATTATGTTAATTAAATATCTTAATATTTGAAGAAATGTTAAGAAGATTCAAAAAAAGAAACTAATTGTAATTGAGTATTATCCATGATTAGTTTTGAAATGAAATATTTAATATTTTTATAAATATATAGGCTGAAACAATAATTTTTATAAGACAGGATTAAAGATAATTTTGTAAGGATTACATTTTTCTGGACAAGAAGTGTCCTCGGTGAGAATCCAAACAAGACTAAAGTACAAGGGAAAATCATCAGTTTATATTATTTTCGCAGCTCAGCTAGAAACGCAACAGAAGGGAATAAGGAAAGGGAAGAAGGAACACAAATAGAGAGAGAGAGAGACATGACGGAAATGCAATGCACCTTGGTCGGCCTAGAACCAACTGGATGAAAGTATTCTATTCCAGGTATTTCCAAGTTGTGTCAGTGGCCGAGCTTCGAACTAGCTCTGTATCGCGGCAGTTCCTTTAGTCAGCAGGGCTTGTCGTTGGGCCTCGTACGCGTTATATTTTGCTGGTCGTCACGTTGTTATTTAGGTTATATAGAGCGGAATATTAGGTCAATAATATTAACCATAATTAAAATGATTTATATGCAATATTTATGTTTCTGTCTCTTGTAACTCCAGCGATGTTACATTTAAACTAAAAAGATAATTTAGAATAGCTATCATATTTTTATCAAATGTTACAATACTAAACAAATATTATGATTTTGCCTTTAATCTTAAAGTTTGAACTTTAATAATGTTTCACTTTGAATTTTAGAAAGTTTTCTTAAAATGTGGTCTTTATTAGAACACTCAGTATGAATGCTATATGTTTGTACAGTGTTATCAAAATATGTGATTTAAGGATCATGTTTTCCCTCAGTAAGATTTTAAGATTTAAGTTTTAATTTGATTGATGATGATTATGTAATTTAATTTTATTATTATAATTTCAAACTCTTATGATTTGATAAAATAAATATTTCATTATTTTTACTTTACAGTAGATATTTGCATATATAAAGTGTTCGGAAACTAAACTCCCAAACTGCACATATAGTTTTTAGAACCAAAAGTAATATAAAATCTCTATACACTTACATCTTAAAAACTATGCTAATACCTTTAAGTTGTGTTTAAAGTCTCGGCGCACAACGCCGGGAGAGCAACCTGTGCAAGCATGCTTGTACAAGAAGTTGCATACGAGCTAGGTGCGTGGCACTGCACACCTCGATATCTTGGGACATGGAAGCAGAATATCCCACAGTTAATCGTAAACAACACATCTGTCTATTTAGAAATGGTAATATGTTATGAGGGCTGAGGGTCGTCATTAATGGTCCTACATCACAACAAGCGCTTTCCATTATTACATGTGCAGTGCCAAACACCTAGTTCTTATGCAACTTGTTGTACACGCATGCTTGCACAATTATACTCTTTTTGCGCTGCACGCTGAAACATTGAACACAATTTAATGGTCTGGAAATTGAAAAATGACACCTGGACACGGGAATTGAACCCCGGACCTTTGGCTTAGTACGCCATGTTCTAACCACTGAGCTATCCAGGATTCGTCCCGTGCCCAGGGTCATTCTTCACTCATATTTTAAGGCAGAGTCTATGATGGACTTAGCGGAAATCGTCGGCTACAAATATGTGATTATATTAATATCACGAGCCATCGGATAACGCAGCCATCTGTGACTCGGTAGTTGGCTTTTTGCTGCCATTTGGACAATTATTAAATTGTACGGGATTGCATAATATAATCACATATTTGTAGTCGACGATTTCCGCTAAGTCCATCATAGACTCCGCCATAAAATATGAGTGAAGAATGACCCTGGGCACGGGACGAATCCTGGATAGTTCAGTGGTAGAGCATTGGCGTACTAAACCAAAGGTCCCGGGTTCGATTCCCGTGTCCATGTGTCATTTTTCAATTTTTCAATTTTCAGAATATGATATCTAGATGGAGTAATTCCCACTAATAAGCATAAATAATAGCTCTGGCTATTATTTCAAAATTTATTGGTATTACCATAGCTTGCCGGATATAAGTGTATAGGGATTTTTTATTGCTTTTGGTTCAAACAAACTATATGTGTGGTTTGGACTTTCAGTTTCCGAACATCCTGTATATTAATTTATCAAAGAAGAGGACATTACTACCATTCTTTTCCCTGGTTGGCAAAGGGGCATGAGACAGCCCTAAGAAGGCTGATGTTCGATCCTATCTCAATGAAATCATATTCTATTTTCCTCATCTCTACTCCATTAGAGAAAATATGTGGATAGTCTTGAAGTGTAGTATGACCCTATGAAAAATTAATTAAATAATTGTTCAACGTTACAGCGAGAATGGAAAACTTAAAATATTACTATTAATAATCATTTTGTGTACTGTAAATATTGAGGCCAACGGTGTGGAATAAATGTTCCCATGAAGAGTGATTAAATTTCACTTCAGCGGATAAAACAAGGTCAAGTTACGAATTTTTCAAGCGTAAATCCTATTGTGAGATTCTCTTTAATTTAATATTTGGTCAATCCTACGCTCTTTTTTAATTTTTATCGTTTCCTTTTCTTCTACTTTTTCTTGGGATTTTCCATAGTTCTCTCATTATTTTATCATTATTTATACATAAGCTATATGTTTTTTTTATCTTATGTACAGTAGCATGTTGTGTAATTGTGACGAAATTAAATACTAATACATCCCCGGCAAATTTATATATTTTTTCAAATAAATATATTACATTCTATTCACATTATTCTCTGAAAATATTCCATTCTTATTATTCTCTAAATAGATTCCATTCTATTCACATTATTCTTTGTTTTTATTAAATGTAATTTAAAAAATATGTTTTTCTACTGAAGCGATATTAAACTGTAGTATGAACTTTTATCAAGAACTTACAGAATTTTGTAAAGAGTAACAAAACAAATTGATAGTTAAGCTATAAAACAAACCTAAATTAGTCCTATTATTAAATATTCTACTAATATAAATTAAAGTTTGTAATGAATCAGTTGGAGGCAAAAATACTTGTATCAAAACCTGTTAAGTCATTTTATACATTTTCTGGCAAACTGCTTGTGATTATGTATTTTATAGCCCCCCGGAAAGGGCTTGAGGCATATTTACAGCATTTATCTAATTTCACAAAAGAGAATGGTTACAATTTCTGCTAATTTGATGGAAACATTTTGTAACAACAATTTGGTTTCTCATTATTGTTTTGTTCATATTTTTTATTCATAAAAATTAAATATTAATTTTTACTAATTAAAATATTTAAGTAGAAATCTTGTCAGCTAATTTCATGACAACCTCCCATTATAATACAATAATTAATATTTGATCTATTTTTTAAAGCCTAAGGGATGATGGAATATACGCGTTTGAAGCCCATTAAATTACTTTTTCATCGTAGAGATTTAAAAAATGTTATTTTAACGAAAGCATGGTCTCTAAAAGTATTATTTCTTTACGATTTTAGCATGCTTAAGCATCTCCCTTGTACACTCTGTTCACCCTTTAAAGGTAGTAATCTTACCTTTACCGAATAAACTACAGACCTAGATTATAAGTTGCCCATCAAGGTGAGACTATTATTTTATAGGGTTAAGAGATTGAACCAAATGCAAATAATATTTGTCTGTCTGGGACGTTATTTCAGATAGTTCAATTTCACAGACCTACTACTCAAAGTCCTTATGCATGCCAACCCAACTACCACCGCAATACCAGATGCGATCAATAATTTTCTCAGAATATGACGTCAATTCAGTCATCTCACCTCTACAGACTTATTACTGCTAGACAATGCATGCCTACTAACAAAGGTATATCAGATTCAGTACTACATGTGATGAACATGTTTATTTTAATTTTGGCTGATACATCATCTGTAAGAATAGTCATTGCAGGCAATGCAATTTAATCACAAATTATAACCTAAAAAATTATTAAGTTTTCCCATAAAGTCCTATTTCATATAACTAACCCAATATAGGTGCTCTATATGATGTACAGTTCAATCCAAGCATGTCTAGAACTTCATTTTGAAGCTATGGCTAACCCTTGAAAAAAGGATAGCATCACAATCGATATTTGTGCAGGCCTCGTAGGTGTGTTCAATATGAAGGAATCTGTCTCGTGAATGGTTAAAAATTCATCCCTGTGGACTGGAACTTTATTATCATCCTGTATATAATACAAAACGTGAATAAAAGATTGTTGTAAAAAGCTAGTACTTATTCATTATAATACACCATATTTATTAATATAGTTATTTTACAGTACCTATTTATTTCCTACAAACTTGTTTGAAAGGAATTTATAACAATGGACCGTATTGTATCTAAATTGAACCAGTGGGTTCTAGCGATTTAACCTACCACAGTCTCAGAATTTATTTGTAAGGCAGATTAGTTCACAAGGATTTTTAGTGAATTTATAAAATTTTCAGTAAAGGTAAAGTTATTGGGACCCAACTATACAATGGAATAAAATCATAAACACCATTGCTTTTAAAATACATTTAATTTTATGATGTTTTAGATAGATTTGTTACTTTTAAATCACCCATAAATTTTACAACCAACATAACCAAAGTACACTTTGATCCGTGACACGTTTGCCCTTAGTGACATCATGGCTCTAGTCATACATGAAGAGTCCTGATTGTGTTGATTAGCAAATTCTTTAAGAGCTACGTAACTTTAAGATAAAATTCGAGGCACATTATGAAAATCATTATTATGGACCCAAGTGTGCTAGTTTTGTTGCTTTAAAAGGGACCCAGACGGAAATTAATGTCCTCAGTTGTAGCCAAACGTTTACTAAAGAATTCATTCAACATTTGTTGCCTCAGTGATAGTTAATAAAAATCACAAAATAAAGGTTGTTTTCAGATAGTTGAGAAAATTGCTAAAATATTATTATAACTAAAGATAAAACATTTTTTAATGAAAATGGAATTTTTTAAAAAGTAAATGTAAGCTGGATTATGTGTTAATTTTGTTTTAGGGGAATACTGTTATTCGTAATTACTAATAAAAAGATACGTAGAACTATTATTATATGGAAATGTCTTGAAATCCGTTTAAAAAAAGGTTTATCACTTTATCTTAAGTTACAGGGCTTAGAACATAAAAAACCCATTACAAATATAATTGTTACAATTTTATTGTTACAAAAAGTTAATTCCATGTTAACAATTCTGAAAAGGTTGAGTAAAATATTTAAAGGAATATATAAATAATTACCTTTTCTAAATGGTTTACTTTACATCTTAAAAACAAATTAAAATATATATATCGACAGTAATATTGTAGATAAATAAAAAACGAGATCATTTTTAAATACTCGTGTACAAATAGAGCAATAAAGACACATCTACGTAAAAAAATATATAATCATAATATAATCATATATATATATATATAGTATGAACAGAATTTTTTAAACCACCTAGAGCCAGGTGAAAAATGTTTCAGGTTCACTTTCTTTCTTGGTAAAATAACAAGGATTAAGTGTAAATGCCTATTTACAGGTTCTAGGTTTTTGTCATTTTTGTTCCAATATACAGGCTGTTTCAAAAAGAATGACCTGATTTCAAAAAATTATATCCACGAACACCCATTGATTGAAAGCTGATGTATAGCTGAAATGTGCGTCGCCTACAGTTTCAGGGAATCGCCACTAGAGTCGGTCAGCGCGCTCACCTTGTCTGTAACCTCAATCAGTTGCAAGATGGCGTCTGCTAAACAGAAGGCGTTTCGCGTTCTGCAGTTTAACAAGAGTGAATCCGTGATTTCAGTTCAGCGTCCATTTCATCTGCGTTTTGGTGTTGATCCGCCAATGCCAAAGAACATCTTAGTTGGTATCAGCAATTTGAAGAAACAGGATGTTTGTGCAAGGGCAAAAGTCCAGGTCGACCACGCACTTCTGAGGAAGGTGTGCAAATAATTCAAAAAGGCATTCGATTGAAGCGTGCGTAAGTCTACTCGCCGTGATAGCGTAAGCTTTAAAGTTTATAAGTTTGTGAGTATTTTGCACTCTCTTCCACTTGTGTACAGCAATTTTTTCAATAAATATAACTGTTTAAAATTGAGTAATTCTTTTTTAAACATTCTGTACATTTCCATTTTTTTTATCTTAGAAAAAATTTATAATATTTTCCTACGTCATAAACCTTATCAGCTTCTATACATTAACTAACTAACATAAATTATATATAGGCCTATACATTTACTTTGAATCATCACTTTCAATTATTTCTTTTACCATTCACGTGCATTAGTGAGCACGCCACTTTACGTTTAAATATTATTTTCTGATGGATCAAATAGCCAAGCTATTAAATTTGTTAGTTACAGTCGTAGCTGCATTTCAATATATTCTGTAAATTGAAAAGTGACACCTGGACACGGGAATCGAACACGGTACTTCAGATTCTGCCTTAAAATATGAGTGAAGAATGAGCCCGGGCAATGAAGGATTCCTGGATAGCATAGTGGTGAGAGCGTTGTTGTGCTTAGCGAAAGGTACTGGCTTCAATCCCCATGCCTAGGTGTCATTTTTCAGTTAAAATATTACTTAATTCTTGTTTACGAGGAGGTTTTGACTACAATTTTCAATTGATTACATTAAATTCTGTCTAACCACCTACTTAGTTATCGTTGCGGCCACGCTCGACAACACCGAATTTTCAAATCTGACTTTCATAAAAACTGAGCAAAGCTGTCGACATAAAATGAAAATTGATTTTATAGGCTCTATATAACATCAAGCCTAGTATTTAAGGTATTTGAAAACAAAACTATGTCATCCAAAACAATAATTTTGTATTTATTTTTTCTACCACTATACTATCAGTGTTATAGATTTTTCTATCAAATAAAGAAGTTAGAAGAAAAGAATACGTTTTAGCATTTAGTTTTATAACTATTACAGAAAATGAAGGATTGAGAAGGCTTGATGTAAAAAATGTAAAAGTTACAAGAAATTAGATATTTTTTTCTAAAAAAGGGATAATTTAAAGAATAGATAGTGTAAAATGGAGTATATAGGGAAAAAGGGGCAAAAAAGAATAACAAGTAACTATATTAATTTGTTAGCATATGTTTTTTTTAATTTTAAGCTACTCCGTTTTTGCCTTTTACCCTTTTTACCTATTTTTGCTCAATTTAACCTTTTTAGCCTTTTTGGCCTTTTTTAAAACTTTTTTTTGCCTTTTTTTGCATTTTACCTCTTTTGACCTTTATACCCTGTTGGACTTTAGTTACATTTTGACCTTTTTACCATTTTTTCCCTTTAGGCACATTTCCCCCTTTTTTTATACTTTTCGCTCCTGTTTGCCTTTCTATCCTTGTAGCTCTTTTTATCCTTTAATTCTATTTGACACTCTTTGCTTAACCTGTTTATCAATTCAAAATAAGTAAATTAGAACTTTTTTTATCTTACATGAACACTTTACAGCATTGTATATGAAGTACCCGGCTCTGACCAGGATAAATATTTTATGGTAATAAGGTTAAAAAGTAAAAAAAAAGTTTAAACATTAAATCAAATTATTTTTTAAAGGGTAACAAGACAAAAGATTAAAATTATAAAAATGGTAACAAATAAAATGAGGAAAAATTTAAGAAAGGATAAATAGTGAATGTAGTAAAAATAAAAAGGTTATAAAGGTTAAAAAAAAGGGGGTAAAAAAACAAGAAAAGTAGTGTTACATAATAATTAGCTGTATGTGTGTCATTTCGATATTTTCCATTTCCCTTGCTTATATTTTGATACTCGATACGTTATGATCAAGACATCATTCGAATTTCCGTTAATGTCTATTAACCGTCTTGCCCAACCCCCTTTCTAAATAATACATTTTTAAAATTTATTTTTTATTGAAGTAGTCCCTATATATTCCGGGCAAATTTAAATTTGCTGCCTTACCTAAAAGCTGATTTTTATCTAACCCTTTTTACTTCGCACCATTATTTCCTCCATTTAAAATGTTACGTCTTTGTTTGTTATTTGGGGAGTTCTTTGTACCTTCTTGCCCATTTTAAGTTTTATGCCACAAGGAAAATTAGTTTTTTTTTTTTTTAGTTTTGGATGTTGTAAAACCTCCCACCTTTTCAATTCAAGCAACTCCGACTTGTATTTTTTTTTACGTTTCCCTGAAATTTGATTGAAAATTTAACATTTTCAGCCATTAATAATTATTTGGGGTGGTCTTTTTACTTGCATTACAATTTTCAGTTTTCTACAACACTTTAAAGTAGTTGATTATTATTAATTTTTGAACTTTTGCACACTCCCCCCCCCCCCATAAATTAGTTTCTCTATTTCACACTTTAATGGTTAAATTTTTAGATTTATTGGGATATCGGGAGTTGTCTCTCTACCTATCAGACGATTTTTTTTTATTTATCTATTTTTTTTTTCAAATTATAGGATCCCCATTTCCTGAAAGTTCATTTTGAAATTTCCCAATTTTAGAATTTTCCTGTTGTGTGGGCAATCCTACTACCTTCCCGCAAAATTTTAAGTTTCCAAACCCAGGGGTTGGCAAAATACTGTGATGATTGAGTCAGTGAGTCACACAACCTTCATTTCTGCTCCTGTCCACCATCTTAGGAGAGGAAATTTGAAAAAAAATGTCTAAGATATGACTAACCCAATTCTAAAATGGAATCTTATTTTTAAATGTCAAGGCTCTATGTCAACCTGTGCAAAAAAATATCAGGAAATTTTGAAAAATTTAACTCCGTTTTTTTTTTTCACTCCTTGGAGGTAAAATTTTACAAAACCCACTGTTATATCTTCTCTAAGGCCTAAGAGGAAACTTCATATCAAATTTTAAGTTTCCAGTCTCAGGGGCTTGAAAGATACACTGTGTGAATGATTTATCAAGTGACCGACTTAGTGGCCGAGTGAGTGGCTGAGTGACCGACCGACTGACCGACCGACCGACTGACCGACCGACCGACTGACTGACTGACTGACTGACTGACTGACTGACTGACTGACTGACTGACTGACTGACTGACTGACTGACTGAGTTTTGCCTTTTACTAGGCCCTATATTTATCAAAACACGAGAGCAATATTTTAAACCGATAAATTTTTGTTATATTAAACATTTTCCAAGTAAATATTTATATACCCTAATTGGTTGTAGATAGAATAATTGAATTTCGTTAAATAAACAGTTGAAACTCAGTATAGAGAGTCAGTAAAAGAAATATATTGTTCTGTCAAATATAGTAACGAATCAACACTTATATAGGTGGTATGGTGCGACATATAGAATAAAATTATTCAGGTTAAAATTTGAATGTACAAAAAAAACTCAAAGCCAATAGGTTATAAAATACATAATCTATTTGGTTTAATCATCTATGCTTTTTTTTTCTCTTCTGTATTTTTAAATATTTGCCTTTGTCAGTATTTGGACGTAATAGTAGCCGTATCAGATATATATTTAAAATGCTCTTTGATTGATGGAAATTTATCACGAATGAGGAATTTTTTTATGATTATTGACATGTTGCTATAATTAATTCAAATTTAAATCAACGAAAGTGAACCTACATCAAGTTAATATGGTTAGATAGTCAATTTCATGAAAATATTTATTACGTTTTATTTCGTGCATGCTTTATAAATTAAGGAAATGCTTCAATCAACTTTAAGTATGTTTTTTATAATTATTTTAATGTTTTGTGCAAAAGTTTTAAATCTCGTCTAACAAAATTTCTGTGTCTCTATAAATAGCACAAAAGTTTTAGTTGGTGCTGTTAATGTCACAAATTATCTTAGTATATTAGAGTAAAGGATATTAGATTTTATTATTTTTCATGGATTATAGTTGCAATATAAAACAGGAAGCAATAAATTTTGAACTTCTTGTTTTTAATTGTTTACATTTTCAAATGCTTAATTTTTTTTAAATATATTAGTTTTGTACACAAAAAGAATTTAATTTTTATTTTTTACATTTATCTTTAAATTCAGACCAACACAAATGAAATATATTGTAACAATATAAACAAATATTATTGGTTTAGAAGTAATGAAAATACTTTCTTCAAAAAATAAATAAAATTTGTTTAAACTTGTACATGTTTATTTATACGATTGCTATAAACAAAGACTGCTGAGTAATAATAGGTGCGTAAACAATTGAAAGCTCTTGTATAAATCTTCGAACAATTAGTTTTTCTATGAACTATAACTATGACCCACCTCGGTGGCATAGTTGGCTAACCCGCTAGTTTCATGTTGAGCCAGACTGCCAATGATGGGGAGATGGAGGTTCGAATCTCGGTCGAGTGAACTGGGATATTTTTTCCTAAATGTTGTTCCACTCTTCTTCCATGCAAATGCGGATCCACTTCATCTAAATTCAACCTTACCAATCCGTAACCCACTAGCGTAATTAGTACTTAACTACGAGGTGCAAAAAAATCACTATAACTATGATCAAGATTCTTTACCGGACAATTCAAAGTTAAAATAATTAATGCTCGCGCTTGTATGGTTTGTATTAATTGTTTTAAAATACATAAAAAATTAATATTATAGTAATTGTCTTTAAAGTGAGGTGGAAGGGAACGCGAGAAAAGTCCAGTGATTTTGCAGTTTTTATAGCAAAACATTTCTTTGTCCAAAAAAAATCAAATATTGCTCCAATAGCAAAGTTTGGTTATAATTTTTTTCACCTGGTGATATCAAGAATTGTTGAATATCTGTTAATAGTGTCCTGGAATTTATTGACAACTTTTTCTGTTCATTTAAAAAGTTTATCATCTAATGCCTTAGTGCTTATGACATATATTAAACTAAACGGTGGTACTCAAGCGATATTTCATTTATCTTGGCCAAAAAAAAATTTGCAATAAAAACTGCAACTACACTGACACTTTTTAACATCTCCTACATTTACACGCAAAATAGAGGCTACTTCTATCTTATTCATAGAATTTATATGGTGCCAAAGCCATACTTAACAAATTTATTAGAATGGTTATTTGATTTATAATTATATGCACATTCTTAATGTTGTCATTATATTATTTGCAGCATAAAGCACTCTCAAGTCGAAGGTAGTTGAATTATCTGATAGCTTGTGATCTTAATCACACATAAGCAGTTGATAATTTCCGCACGTCTATCACAGAATCTGCCTTAAAATTTCATTGAAGAATGACCCTGGGTACGGGATGATTTCTGGATATTTCAGTGGTTAAAGCATCGCCGTACTAAGCCAATGGTCCTGGACGCGATTCCTCTGTCCAGGTGTCATTTTTAAATTTAAAGAATACGATTTTTAGATTTGGCTATAAAATTAACAATCAAATATAAAAGATTGGTTAGTAAATTCGTTACTTATACATTGATTAATTAATTAATGTATGTTTCATGTACCTATTTTCAATATTATTACTAATTTCGGATGAATATATGTTCGTGTTGGCCAACGTATCTAAAATCTGTCAACTATTACAAAGCAAAATGTATTTATAATCAAGTTTCAATTGTAAAGTCATCGTTGAACAGAAATAAAATCAGCGTTATAATGCAAATAATATTTTCTTCCATAACTATTTATACCGTAGATCTTTATTGTAGTGGTGGAATAAATAATAAATGGACGGTTACTTTGGATAATTTGTTAGCGAGTCTGACTATTGATCTAAGGGTACTGGGTTGGATTCCCGATATGGCCGAAAAAAGGTGAAGTTGATGAAATGTGGGTTTCCCCTTTAACAGTGATGAATTGGTGGCTGGGAGGCTGGGATTTGAGTCTATTCTATATTTAAGTTAATATATGAAGGCCGATTCGCATTTAAAGCTAAGCTAAGCTAAGCTAAGATTTGGTGTGCTAACTGTTTAAAAAAAAATCGCGGACTTTATATTTAAATGTGTTGGTTCACACAGAAAGCTAAGCTAAATTAAGCTAAGCTATGCCTTGCTATGTTTTTTCTAACTGCTGCCTGGGCAATTTTTCTATAGTCCATCTTGAGCCATCTTAATTTGTACATGCGCATAACGCAGCTTAGGCTATATGTTGAAAATACTCTGGGGTGGATTGTTGAAAACAACTCAAAAAGGGTTGAAAACAACTCAAAAAGGGTTGAAATTTGTTTTTTAAGTTTGTCACATGTATTTAAATAATATTATAATTAGTTTTTATATTTAATAAGGGTTTTTATACCATAATGAAACTTTTAATTCAACAAATCAAACCTCCACCTTCTAAATTTTCTTCCTCTTTAAAACAAATACTAATAGCAGCAGATCCTCTTCTTCAGTACTATCATATGAGCTCAAACAAGACTTTTAGAGAATGCTACAACTTAACTTCACTGGGGAAGATCAGAAAGAAACCCCAATTAATTCAAGATGTAAAACAGGAACCATAGCTTAACACAGAGTGTGAAACTAAACTGAAAGAATATCAGCCCAGTATAGCTTAGCTAACCGTTCTATGTGAACAGGCCTCCAGTCTTGTCAACATAATATGGATACAGTCAGTTAATGATAGACACGGAACATATTAACAAATAAGATCTATACTATTTAGACACATATTAACGTTAAAATGATCATGTGATGAATGTCCTAGAAGCCCATGATCAGGATTTACCTATCGTCTAGATGTTTTCGAAAGGAGATAAGCTACCTTCACCCCACTGCCTGTTATTACTTTATAATATGTCTGTTTTATATTTATTGTCAGCTCACTGTATCCATAGAATATTTATTTTTATTTTGGTTTAAAATACTACGTCTTCCTCAGGCAAATTTTTCCGCTATATTTTGTATTTTCTAATTTTTGTTATTTAATTTAAAATAAACTTTCTCTTGAATTGTTTACTCAATTAATATTTCTGTCCCGATTTTTTTAAATATCTATGTTAACTTCTAATTATCAAGATATTGTAACTGGACCCAACTCTATCAACACATTTCGCTAAACTTTAGTAGTGTCTAAAATCAAGAGATATGTGACATTATATTTACTCGGTTTCTTAAGTCCATTGCCTCACTGCACACTACTTTTATTTGGTTGTGTATTTTAGTACAAATTTTTATTTTATTCTTATTTTTTAATTACTTTTCTGTAAGTTTTAAATATAAATAATATCTGGAGAGCGTAAAAATGTGTTGAAGGTATAGGTGGGTTGTAAAATGGTCACAGTTTAAACACTCGGTAAAGTAAAACACCTTTCTTCCCCCAAATATACAGGATGTTCCAGGTTTAGACGGCTAAACTTTGGGACGTGGCAGTGAATATTTAAACTAATTCAAAATGTATTTATTATATTTGGTCGTTTTAGCTTTCTTTTCGTGCAAACAGCAAAAAATTAAATAAAGATACGTTTTTCTGCACAGGTCCTCGACAATGGTAACTTTCCTGAACGATAGATCGGTCGTGCTGGTCCGATGGTTTGGCCTCTGCGTTCACCTGACTTATCGCCACTGTATATATTTGTATGTATATTTCTCAAGCATAAAGTATCTGAAGTGCCTGTTAATGACCTTCAATCAAAACGACAAAGGATAACGCAAGCGTACGAAGAAACAACAGTCGCACAATTTCGGTCAACCACTCGTTCCCTCTTTGAACAAAATAAATATAAGATTTTATTTTAATAACTACCTATTTTGTTTATATTTAGATTTTTGCTGTTTGCATGAAAAGCAAGCGAAAAATAGCAGATCTAAAAAATACATTTTGAGTTAGTTTTATTGATCCACTACCATTTTCCAAAGTTTGGTCGTCTAACCAGGGAAGACCCTGTATGGACAGTAAAAAATACTAGCCAAACTCTGTTATCCCATAAAATAGATAGAACTAAATATATAATTTTGTCACTCAGCATATTAACTGGACCAGGATTTAAATCCAAACCCTCAATTTAACAGTCATTTTTGTATTTACTTCCTCAGACCTAGCTATCATAGGTGCAATTTTTAATCAACAAATGTTGTTACTCTGTTATAGTGAAAACACAAAACCATTAGGTAATCTGCAATCGCTTTTCTTACCAATTTTACCTAAACATTCCTACAAACAAACACATACAATCTAATAACCTTAACTGACTGCTGGTAAAGCTATTGGAGCTACTGTCACGTGTTCATACGTCAAGTTATGTGACATTAAACGGTCCTTTTCGATAGATTAATCTAATACCTTAAAAATTGCACTGATATAAAATAAACTATTCTCAATCTTTGGCATCTTTTTTTATCACTAATGACCCTTCATATTAAAATGAGACTGTAATAATAAAACTTTGGTATAAAACAAATATATAATTTAAATAATGAATTAAAGAAAATGTAGATACAATTCCCCATGTAATGACGAAACTAAACTCTTACTGTATTCTACTCACCCACTAAAAATTTAATTTTAACAAATTGGACATGTGTCGTTCTTCCTATGAAAAACATTTTTGTATAGGAAATGTTGTTTCAAGCTAGAGGAAAATACAAATCGTGCTTACCTTTCCCTTGGTACTTGCCCCACCTACCCCCCACTCAGGACTTCACCATACACCTTACTTTAGGGGGAGGGGGTTATCCTACCCCCCTACACCTATCCTCTTTAACTATAGTAGACTGACTCCCTCCTCCCATTTTCTGCCACATAAATTACTAACCCCGAGCACACAAGTCTGGTAAGCAGGCAATGCAGTCTTCTGTATATATGTGTGTGTGTTCTTGTACACTGAATACCCAAGTCAAAAGACGACAATTTATATTACATTTACTTTGCTTGTGGGGTTACGCTAAAAAGGCGTCTTTAAAAAGAGGGAGAAGTTAGTGGACGAGATGAGGTTGAGGAATTTCGAGGGAAACAAGTTTCTCGTAAAAGTAGATAACCCATAATGAACCCCATGGAATTAAAATGGTAGCATGGAGAGGAAGGTCTCTTACTCGGATGTGAATTCAACAAAATAGTCTTGTCGTTACTCTGTACAGCCAAATGAGAGCACCGTACTTTGAACAAAGAACCGTGATAAATTTAACTCTCGTATCATACCAGGAAAATATATATGTTACTACACAATACTTGTACATACATTTTCATATAATATCTTTTTGCAAGAAACCAAAATTTTAAATTACAATCTATCATGTGTACATAAACTCATATCCCCAACGGTGCTCGCATGGGCTAAGACACCACTCTCAAAATATACTACGACTTCAGAAGACCAGGAGATCGGGGTTCGATCTTGGTCAGGTGTACTGAGGTTGGTTTTTTCATAAATATTATTCCACGCTTCCTCTACGCAAATGCAGTTATACTTACTCTAAATTGAACCTTCACATCTCTTAACACATTAATGTTATTAGTATATAGGCGTTTTGCCCAAACGTTTATTAAGAAGCGGTGCTAAGAAGAATTAATAAATAAACTCGGATAATTATCCACTCTTTGTATAAATATTGAAAGCTAGCCCAAATATTTGGTTATTTTTATTAATTTTTTATTTTTAGACCACACTTTCTTTATATTCGTTAGAATTTGCTTATTCCTAGGCACATATGTTGAATGTAGGATTATAAATATTATTAGATGTTCTCTCTTACGACAGGTTCATTCCTTTTGTCAGTGAGATTAAAATGCAAATTCACACTGTTATATGCCCTTTTCTTTAGCTTTCAGAACGTCCCTCTTTTCTTAAAGTTAAATAATATTTGAATCCTCCTTCGTCCTAATCTTCTATTTCCTTTCCTTCTATGATGTCATGCAGAAGACAGTATCTCCTAAGAATTTGTCCAATCCAGTTTGATTTGCACCAAAGAATAACATTTTAAATTGTTCTCTTCCCACCCAATGTTCTTAGGACTTATTAATGTATCACCATTCCTGTACACTTGATCTTCTCAAATATTATCCAGCAACACATTTCAAAGCGTTCAGAGTATTTCTTTTCCATCTTCCTAAGAATCCAAGTTTTTGATTAATACAGCACGATGATTCAAATGTAGCGTTTCATCATTTTCTTCCTCAGTATCAAACTCAACTGGCTGGTCAGCAGTAACCTCTCCTTGTTGAAAGATTCCTAGGCCATGGTGATCTTCGACCCAATTTTGCAAATTTGATTCCCTCGCACATCAGATGGCTTTGGTTCATGTCAACTGTTGGCCGCAACGAATTTATATGCTTTTTAATGCACTACTTGTGATATTATTACTTCTTGTGAGATTTAGGACCAAATGCTGTAAGTGTCTCTGGTGTTGATGAAATTCTAAGTTGAAATTCTATTTCAAATGTCATCACCTGATGCAATGGTTGATTCCACAGTGACCTACGCAACATATATCCGCAAATCTTTTAAGTAGTAGAACGGTGGATCTGGTAATCTAACGCCCTCATTACCAGTACAATCAGAGGTAGATGCTTGAGATGATGGTAGATCTTCAACAGACTTTAAATACCTTCCGGTGGGTCCTCTTAAACTGGTTTGAATTATATTTCTATGATTATGATTTGTTCCACTTTATCTTTGCCTCACGAATAATAAAGGTGAATTTTATTTATTCTTCTTCATCTAGATTTTCAAGATTCATGACTGATGGTAGCTCATTCAAATGACAGAGATATTCAATACCCTTAACTATTAATTTTCATATTCTTTATATTTTTTTGTTCTTCTTTCTTGTTGTGGGCTAGATTAAAAAGATTTTCTTTTATGTCTTGCTGACACAAATCAAATTTTGTCCAATCCATTATTCTTGGCATTGGTCTACCTAGAGTCTCGGCGGAAACTATTTTCAGTCTTTTTTGTCGTTTTTCCGTACATACTAAGTCAAATAGTCACAATCTTAAACAAAATTCAAAGATTCAGATACTACTGCGAAACCTTTGATCATAGAGAAATAAATTACCTCCATAAACCCATATTCCATTCCTGAATATTTTTTTCACAGTTGTAGCTTTATAGTTTATACCTAAAAACTATAATATAAAAAAGTTGTAAACTTTATTCAGATTTTTTAAAAATTTACATTAACTTAACAAAAAACATATGAAATAGTCCCCTTCTATTTATTTTGACCATATATTTGTGTTACATGAGTCAAAAATATAAGTAAACCACACCAAACACGATATGACTCGACCATTTTTGGGAATTTGTTGTCTCAAGAAGCAATTTTGAAAAATAGTGGCCATATTAAATACTAAAGGACATTCCGAAAGCCTCCCTATCCTAAATTGTTCTCTCATGTCCCTAATATAGCTGTAAAAAGTGGCAATATATTTTCAAAAAATTTCAGTAGCTATATATTCGTGTACCACCTCTTACTAACAGTGGCATTAGATCAGAAAAATTTGTAAATGAAGAGAAAATTTTTCTTTAAATTCCTAGACACCCTTTTAAGAAATTCGAGCTTTTTTTATATCATAATATGAGGAAAAATAAACTTTATGTATCTGCTGGAGAAATATTTTATTATTTTGACCAAAACATTTATATTTGTACATAAAAACAGCAAAATACTGATGTTCTCACTTCCCTTCTTCTCCGAACTTAATTTTTAAAAATGTGCGATAAAGGTTTAAATAAAACTTATCCCACAGAATGACATCTCATTCTAGGAATCATAGAGCTTTGCGGAAACAGGCTGTTGTCAATCACTCTAGCTTTGCTTCTTTTTTTTTAAAGAACCCATTGGAATCGACAAAGGATCTTTTGTGGGAGATTGAATTGAGCTTTGTTTATTGACGGCACTGTTCACATCCGGCGCGGTGGATCTGATAGTTCATTGTGTGGAGAACCTAAGCATCTGGTAGCTTCTGCCTTCGAGCGACATCATTTCCGAGAAACCAGTGTAGGCTACACCCTTGTTGTTTCTTTTTCCTTCCGGAGTTCACAAATTTGATATTCTAGGCTGATAGCCCGATACGTTCGAGCGTTATTCCCGTACTTATTTCAATAAATGTAGCATCCGTATCAGTTTTTTTCCTAGTGTTCGAACACTGGGATGGTCAAATTTACGCTACGATCCATAAATATATACGGCTTGCGGATATTCTGGGTCTGGATTCACTGAAGGGGCCCCGTCCTTAAATTACGTGATTTTTTTTTTTTAGTGGGAAGGGTTCTCAGTATCTTATTTTGTTTTATTACGATGTTAAGGGGATTGAGAATTCATTTTATATAAGGTTTTGTATCAATGTTTATGAAGAGACAAAAAAATATTTAAAAAAAAATTGAAAAATAAATAAATTGTAGAATTTCATCTATATTTTATTTAATTATAATTCTAAAATTTCATATCACTCGCTTTGCTACTAATCATTATTTATATAAATAATTACTTATAATAAACTAAACTCAACCAAACTTTAATAAATCGTAAAATTTTACTTTAGAAAGAGCGAAAAGGGGGGGGGGGTGGCGTAGTGACGTTAAATCTTACTAATCTTTTACGTGGAGCAGGAACAGGGGGAGGAAAATCATGAATTAAAGCCTTACATAGTAAGGACGGCCTCAAAGCATTCCTGGACAAACTACGGCCCATCACGTTAATTTATGCATTATGTGACCTATAGCTATTTATGTTGGGGAAAAAATTAGTCCTAAAAATACCTAACTGTCTTCCTTTTATACGCTGAATATGTTATTATTTTTATAATAACTTGCGTCTACCGAATCATTGTATTTTATTAGGCGACCCGTTCTTATATTTAAGTATTCAATCCGATCCTTAAGACCAAAACTTGGCCCAGACCAGCTTGGTTACGGAGCACGGGTACAAAACAGCGCAACCTCGTGGTCCCAAAATAGAGTCGGCACAAAACATCGCAAGTGTACAGTTGTACAGATCGTGTAAGTAGCCTTATCGTGGCTTTCAAGTTACTGGCATTGAGCTTTTAGGTTATGTTAGGTTAGGTTTGGTTAGGTTAGCTTAGGTTATAGGATAATCAGGTTTCAAAAAAAGGATAAAAACAAAGCTAAAGGCTTAAATATATTTTTCTTTATGAGGTTCGTTTGAAAATGCTAAAATATTACTAGCTAATAAAATCTACCTACGCGTATATAGACTCCTCTACGGAGTTCCATCAAATCCCGGTGGGGGTGTTAAGACCCCCTCCCTTTCTGTGCCCTTAGTAAAATTTCTGGCCGTGTAAATGTGCATATTATTATCTCTTAGTTGTTATTTCCTTGGCTAATTTATGATAGTCAATTTCAGTACTACGTCTTACAACCTATTCAGAGTATACGCTTAAACAACAATAATTTTAATAAGTTAGGTATGAATTAGGTTGAATTCAGAGGAATTGTACCTTCGTTTACGTGGAGGGAGAGTATAAAACCCTTTTTTTTAAAAATCAACTATAGTAAATTATTTTAATCCTGATTTCCCTCACATCGGCGGTCTGGTCTATTGAGATAGTGACACCTTAAGATCATGTGGCCACCAAAGCAGGTTTTGTGATAGTTAATATCAATATTTTATCTACGGAATTAAGTAATAGAGAGTTTAATTGTTTTTAAGAGTAGTAAACAGAGTATTACTTTATGTGTGCACCGTTTCTTAATAGCTAGCTTAGGCATTACAAATGTTAGGGCTACGAAAATGCCGATTGGAAGGGGGTGGATAGCATTCTATATAATATGTACACAGATAAGCGTTAAAGAGGAAGTAGTGAAGAATCTATGGTAAACCTATTTCGTTACAATGGGCTAGGATTCAAACCCTTACCTATTTATCACTGGAAGATCAGATTATATGTCTGCGCACCCACTGGTATATTTTTTTATATGGCTGATGGATGTGTAAAAGGAAATATATTTTATATATATATATATATAAAATATATATATATATATATGTTAACGTTCTTTACGTGATGGATCTTTTGACAAGTCATCTATCTACTGTGAAGTTTAATATCAAAATGAGTGGTGAGGGGAAGAAAGGGGATTTACAAGAAGAACTCTCCACGCACCCCCATGCCTTACTGCCAAGTATGACATCTGAATTAGAATGTTATAACTCTATTTTCAAACTAGGTTGGAACACCCATGAAATGATCCTGGTTATTCTTAAATATATCTCTCTCTTTCCTACCACGTTAGATCAGATAATTAACATGTTGCCTAGTTGGAGATTTTGAAGATATTTTTTGAAGCGGGTTGCATATTAATTTCACGCACCTAAGCAGGCTAAACACTGTCATACTTGGACACCAATATGCGAAACAGAATTAGAGGGAATAAAATGAGAAGTTCACCCTGAGAAAGCTCTTGTCTACGTGCTGATAGCTCTTTCCCTCTTCCTCTGACGAGTTTACACAGTCATTCTAATATTTGCTACTTGAAAACATTGACTTGCTTTTTAATTTTAACTCTTTCTTGTTTAATATTCTAGATAAACTTATGCTACCATGACTTTTTTTTATCATACATCCTTGATGGAAGACTCCTACAGGACATTTTCGTGAACCAACCAAATATCCTAAGTTTTAGAGGATTTATAAAAATCAAGTTTACAAAAAAACTACTCAAAGATAAAAATAATAGTTTTAGGACACTGTAGTACTATTTTTAGAATTATTTAAGAATTTATGTTTTTTTTGTTTCAACGTTATATCTTTAAAACTCGCCGAGTAAAACGTAAATTAATTAACTTGTGAAATCCTATCTTGACCAACTGTGACGTCACATGTAGGAAACGTTCTTAATACATTGGCTATACTCTCTAAGGGAACTGAATGTTTACTTTTGGGAAACAGCGTTGTCATTCTCTCGCTTTTTTTTATGGTCAATCTCCCCGCATGGATAATACAAGTTTCGCAACTCTGGTTAGTCGATGTTGCCAGTAGCTCCTTCTTACATCAGCAGACATAGCAGAGAGTGGGGATATTTGGCAACAGTTAACTGAGAGAGAGCGAAGATAATACTTTTTCCATAAGACCTGCGGCTCCTCTCAGCAATGCTAATGGGTGTAACCCTTGCGACCCATTATGGCGGCCACGTAGTCTAATAGTCAGGCTCAATTAAGTCTAGTTTTCCAGTAACAGGGATGTACAGTAGCCCCGTGGCTTCTTTGGTGCTGACTGACAGTTCACAGCTGACTTCTGACAGTCAACATTTAGGTATATACCTAAATGTTGACTGTCAGAGTCAAACCTAAATGTTGACTGTCAAGAAGTGACAGCTGCTAAACACATGTTTTTTTTTGCAGATCATATGGTTCAGCGTAGGGATACATAATTTGGTCTGGTAACTTTTCAAAGCCGTCAGCTGTCAGCTGTGAGCTGTCACTCAGCACCAAAGAAGCCATGGGCCTACTGTAGTGATTCGGAACCAGGTTCAGTGTACTAAAGATTATATATATATGTATATATATATTCTGAATTATAACTGGATAAAAGAAAGCCTGTTTTTCTAACGCATTTAATATTATAGTGATTAATAAATATAAATAAAGAGGCGATATAGGTTTTGTTCTGTAACCGGAGAGGGAAGAAGGGAAGACCAAAGAGTAGCCTGTATAAAGTTAAGAAATATGTAGAGCAATAAGGAGTAGAGATGAAGTTTAAACTAGAAAGATAAAGAAAGCAATGTAAGTAAATAAGGTGAGCGTAAGATAAAAGTTGTAAGGAAAGAGAAATTAGAGATACAAGTTTTTTTCTAAAGAAATTATTTTAGAGAAAAGTGGAAAGAGATCTAGTGTAATAAAATACGTCATTATAATTTTATAATAATATAATGTTATAATATATCTCTTTATCTTCCCCATCCTTCTTTATATTAATATAATAAATGAAAAATAAAATTCATGTTGACACTCGAACGGTCATTCTCACGAAGTAAAATATATAATAAAAACAAATGTAGCAAACAATTTTTAATAATTATAGCATTATTATTATTATTGTTTTTATTCTTACTCTTGTTATTACTATGATAATAAATATTATTATTTTATTGTAATGATATATATTTTCCTTTTTGTAATATTCCAAATCAAAAGTTCCCTCCCTTAATATATTTCGAGTTAATGAACAATTTTAAAATATCAAACTCTCTGAATCCATATGTTTTATAAGATTTTCTCTTACAGTTTAGAAACCGGGATGGTCTTTTTTTATGATTTTGACAAGATTCTGTGTCGCTGTCTTAAAATGCAGTTTTTTTTAAACACGTTTCCACCCCTCTTCCAATATTTGTTGAACAACAAGTCAATTTCAGGTATTTTTCTAGCAATCGTCTTTCTTTTGTTTTTAAATTTTTACAGAATCATGGTGAGATCCTATGAAATTGGAAGATTCTAGAAGCCTGCTTGTATGACTATAACAAGGAAAAGGGCTCTTCCAACATCACTTGAATTGGAACCCCGCTGTGGGTAGGGTTCGTGGCACGCTAAAATCCAAATTTTCCGCTTTAAAGCTGCCGCCGCGTATCAAAAACTTTATTTAAATACCAACTGTGCTAATTCCTGGATAATAAAGTGGGACTCCATTTGAATAAATCAAACATAGTTAATAGACCTGTGTTTCCATGATAAAATATACCTAAGATGCAAGTGTGTGGAAAAAATTACCGCTACACATAATTATTAAGAATCGCATGGCGAACAACGATCAAACATGAAAATTATAATTTTCGACGTGAAGGAGTGAGGTTAATAAAGATAACACATAAATTTTGCTTCTAATCAGGAGGCACCAAGATAACTTTACAATATTCAAAATCAAGCATGATAAACTATGCACGATCTTGGATACTGAACTGTTATATTCTTACGCATTGTATTATAGTTACTGAATCCTAAGAATTTCATGTTCTCTAATTCCATTATGTATTTCTCACCATAAATATTTATAAAAATGCATGGTAATATAACTAGATTATCAGTTATCATCCAAAAGTATGCTACGACGTTCTAAATATATAATAATTAAGATGGTGAATATTGGATATCGTTTATTAGAAGCGGTCATATGACCACTGATGAGTGTGTTTGGGCTTCCTAGTGTTAAATAGAAGGTAATTAATAGAGAATGTATGCCTAGAGCTAATACATCTTAACACAAAGGGAAGTAAAGACATACATAATTATATTAGTTATAAATAAAGATTTTCAGAAGAGCAGGGTATATAATGAAATAATGAAAAGTGTACTTGAAACAAATGAAGGTTGTATCACGCATGACATTATTTTATGATTTCTAGAGTGAAGACCAACTTCAACAACTCTTATTTAGTTGTCAATATATTAGTATTCAGCTTTTATATTGGTTTTTTTTTCTTTTTTCAGTAAGCTTACTTATTATTTTAACTGTGTCTTACTAACATCGTGGCTATAAGCGTTTAACGGCTAAGTAATTAGAAAGGTATGATATTTAAATAAACGTATCAATATTTATATAGAGGAAAATTGAGAAATCCATTCGCAATGAAGATTCTCAGTAGACCCAGCCGGTATTCCAGCTGGTATTCAATCCCCTATCTCCCCCAGTAAATAGAAAATCAGACTGGATGAAACTAAAAAATATTACATGAGCCCACCTGTGAGGGTGGTAAGTTTATTGCCCTAAATTAAGTTGGTAAGCATGTCTGGTAGCTATAATAAGCTTAAGCTTATGCAAAAGTAGGTAAAATTATTCTTTTTCAACGCCGAATACTACTAACTGTTTGGGTTTTACGCTAGTAGCAATTATTGAAGTGCTTCTATTTACTAAATTATCAGTAATTGTTATACTAACAAAATATTTAAATTTCTGAGTGATTATTCACCTCACCAAAGTAGAGACTTGGAAATGAAGTAAATCCTTTAATACGGATGAAACTGAAGCCGTGATCTTAACTTCCTTTTCTCTTGAGCATCTCTAGTCAAATAATGGGACTTGACTAGAATAGCTAAAGTAATTACTTTAGGTCTTGGCGTACTACAGAAGATCCCGGGGACCAAGGAATGGATCGAAAGAGAGGTTGGAGGAGAAACAAGAAGAGTGGTAATTCTAATTGCGGGTCAACCCGTCAGAGCCCACTAGCGGCTTCGTGTAACCTCGTGCAGGATCGGAACAAGACTATTCGGCCAAGTACGGGCGGCTAAAGCAGTGATTTATTTAAGTTGGCATTAAAGAGAACGTGAGTTTTTGGTCGTATTTTTTTAGAATATTACATAAAAAATCTCTTTGGTTAAACAAATATAAAATATAACTGCACAATAAAAAATATTTTAAAATTCTTCCTGTACAAGTTATATGATGATCTCAACCATTATTAAATATTCATCATGATCAGAGCCCAGATTCTCTTAACCTAAATAGGGTATAAAATTAACTTCTGTGAAAATAGCACGTATTGAATTCTTTTTAAGGATTTACTTAGAAATTTCAAAAAATTATCCAAGAACGTGAAAGTGAAACTTCGAAAGAGAGAAAAGCACGTGAATATTATCAAACAAGACGTTTACAAATTTATTCTAGAAACAAAATATTTATCAAATACAATCTTGAGTCTTGCTTAGCATGAACATTGGTTTACAAATACCTGCTTCAGAATCCATTCATAGCCATGTATTATAATTAGTAAAATTTAAAATGAAATTATACTAAAAAAAGCTGATTTTAAACTAACCTAAAATTAAGTATACAGTGTTATTTATCATGTAAAACTCTCAAAAGATGTATAGTAGTTATCAAATTTAAAATTGACAAATTTTTTAAAAATTTTGAATTTATAAAAATAATTTTTTAGTGGACTACCCATGGATTTAGAATTAAAATACAATCCTTATTTCACTTTGATCTTTGAAAATATTTAGGTAAATTCTTAAACATAGGCTACAGTTATGAACAAAAGTAAAAAGAGAGTTTAACATAAGACCCACACTATTAATTTCTCTTGACCCTTTAGGGAGTGAAGGAATGTTATTGTTAAAAAAATAATAACTCTAGATTTTGTTAAATGTAGACGTTTCATAATCAACTGAAACCGAAAAAAAGTAGTTATCTCGATGTCATCTCTGTATCTCTATCTAGAGTCAAGACCATTTTATCGCTCGGGCTAAGACTTCTTATCAAAGAATTTCCTAAAGCTTCCCTCAGGATTATTTAAAATTAAATAGGCCTAAGTGTAAGAAAAAAGTAAATACAATTTTCTCGAAATTAGCTATAACGATTTTGATTAAAATTCTTATCTAGTCACTGTTTATAATTTGAAACAAAACAGTATCTCTTATTTCCACCCGAAAATTATTTTGAGTGTACTTTACATAAGCGTGAATTTCTAATTTTGATGACATCTCCGCAACTATTTAAGATACAAAATAACTTATCATTGTAAGGTTGTAGTACTATTTTACAAATAAAAACCTTTTACATAAAATATATTTTTATAAACCCATAAGTTTCCAAGCCATTGGCAAATATATATATATATATTTGCTAATAGCTTTAATGGAATGGGGGGAATGGGGGATTGTTAATTGGTATTTCCGAGTAATCGTTACGTTCAAACACATGCAGTTATTTTATGGAATCGATCGTAAATACGTAACCTGCATCCCGTCACAAACAAGCCTGAGTTCTTATTGATAAAATGTGGGGCGTATGCCATTTAAATAATTATAGTATTTGTGAACATTTTTGGCCGAGGGATAGTGATGGACAGTTATGTTTTATATGTTCCACAGAACTCAAACTATTCATCTAAGATTCGAGGCATTTTCTCTCACTTGTAGCATTTGTAAGACGAAATAATATACAGTGTTTTTGAAAAAGAGTAGAAAAAATAAGACCACATTCCACCAAAGAGATTAAATAAAATAATATAAACTATTACAGAAACATATTGAGAAAAATGTAATATCACTCTTCACCAATGATCATAAAATCACCCTCAATTTTTGAGACCATATAAAAAGATATGTATACATATATCTTTTGATAAGGTCTCAAAAATCTTCTACCCTTTTTCAAAAAAACTGTATATTATTTCGTTTTACAAATCCTACAAGTTTTAAGTGAGAGAAAATTCCTCGAATCTTAGATGAATAGTTTGAGTTCGGTGGAACATAAAACATAACTGTCTATCGTAATACCTAGCCCCAAAAATGTTCACTGATGCTAGAATTTTTTAAATGGTTGATACAGTATATGCCCTACATTTTATCAATAAGAAATCAGGCTTGTTTGTGATGGGACGCAGGTTGCGTCCATACGGTCGATTCCATAAAATAACTGCGTGTGTTTGAACGTAACGAGTCCTCGGAAGTCCCATTCAAGAAGCTCTGACAGTCGAGTACAGCTACCGGTTGATTAATGACCTTTGATTACACTGCTCTTCTCCGATCAATCTGTACTTAAATACAAGGAGAGACGAATAACAGGAAAAAGGGGGGTAGGGGTTGACTTGACTTGGCAAGAGGAGTATTTAATCATGATGGAGGGGCGCTAACAGTTGAAAGTTTATTGACGTTTACCATCTGTGTTGTATGGATTTAATCACTATATACTCGTGATAAGATTTAACATAAACTTTAACATTAAGCTGCTAGGGATTTTATTGATTTAAAAACTGTCTTTTTATAGCTTTTATGACAATTTTTTTGGTTTATAAACTCGCTTGAGTGGCTGCATAGTCTAACGCGCTACTCTCACAGTTAACTAGACTGCTAATGATGAGGAGATCGGGGTTATAATCTCAGTCGGGTGTACTGAGGATATTTTTTTTTTCAAAATAGTGTTCAATTATATTCCCACGCAAATACAGGTGCACTTCCTATGAATATAAATTTATTATCCCTAGAACCGCTAGCGTAATTATTAGATAAACGTATTACCCCAATGGGTAGTAAGATGATTTGCTAAAAATTACTGTAAGCATAACAAATTTTTTAAGAACATAAGTTTAGTTTAATTTACACACATGTAGTATCAACAGTTTTTGATAAACTGTACTGGATATTTTTCCCTAATAATATACATGAGATATATAAAAATTTGTTTGGAGAGCAAGTCGGAAGCAACTGAGGAAAAATGGCCTTCAATAGATATGACCAGGTTAAAAATTCTGATCTCTCCATCATATGATATCAGAACAGAAGAGGTTAACAGCTTGGACTGCGTGATCTTTTTATTTAAGATAGTTAAGATATTAATAAAGGTGTGGTTTCAAGTGTGTGGAACAGTGTTTCCCAATGACCTACAATTCTAGGACTCCCCAAGAGGCTCTTTGATATCGGTGGACCCCCCGTTTTTTTTACTCATTAGAATCTAATCTATCATATGTATATAATCCCTCATATTAATAATTCGTGGTAGAAAACCTACAAAACTGGGAATTTGGAAGAGTGAATCCGAGTGAAATATGTTTTTTACATACTTTTATTTTACACTAACTCTAGTTGTAATAATAATTAATATAATATTAGTTAACACTAAAAAGATTAGTTAGGCCTACATGAAATTTTATTATTATGAAAAAGTTCAATTTTATTCATTTGGGTTTAATAATATATTAGTGAGATAAGTGAAACCTCTTCTTTTTTTTCCTTATCACTTCTTGAAGATCAGGTTGAACGCTGGACACTTAGACTAGAAAATACGAATGCATGTCAATTTCTATACTTATTATTCATGTAGCACAGTGTTGATATATTATTTTTTAACCTTTCTTTTGTTAAATTTTGGTGGTTGTCATGGACCCTAGGGGGTCTGTGGACCACCTTTTGGGAAGCACTGGTGTGGAACATTTAATTCATTGTAAAGATTATTACATAACCAAAAATCGTCAAGATTAAACTAGATTAAAGTATATTTTTCTTAAGGATATGTGTTAATCGGCCCCATGGTATATTTTTTCAGTGCATCTGAATACAAACCTGGGGATCCCGGATTCGATTCCCGTCTGGTACCATGAGTAATTTTCCTGAAAGAAGAATTATCCGAACGATCACCAGGGCCTGGTTAATTAGGCCTAAGTGGGGTTTAAGTGTTCTCACCGGTTCCACACCCTCATACTCAATATCACCCTCATAATCACTATCACCATCACTTTATCTCATTGGGACATTGAAAGAACATCCATGGAAAGGATGTACGATTAGTACATTTGGATGTCCCCTGGACAACGGTACATTAGTACTGGATACTCTTTCCACTACAGGGCTAGGAGTGATGTAGACCAAACACATATTCCTGGTATAAAGTTGTTAGGGGTTGTAAAATAATAAATTTAAAATTATTTTACATCTCCAACGTTGAGAATATTATAGAGCCATTTAATTTATGGGATCTATTAAAAAATTTATTAAAGATATTATTTTTAAATGCTATTTTTTTAGTAAAATACTATTTAAACAAACAAAATGCCAAACTTTTTATTTTCTCGTATAAATGAAGTAGGCCTATTGTAATAAAGAAAATTATGGACACCTATATTATGACGGATCTTGACTTCTAGGTTAGAATCCCCATTGAATGTATTTAAGGTGGTTTTTCAAAGATTTTTTTCCACTCTCCTTCCATGTAAATATCGGTACACTTCCTCTAAATTAATCCTCCCTCAACTGCTAGATATTTGTAAAATTAGTAAAAATATGTTTTTACTCGTACAGATAGTAAGACACGATTATATAAAAACAAACATCTGAAATTAGGCGTTCGACCGAAAAGACAAATGGTATCGACCATACAGAAATCGAGTCTCTTCCTAACTTGTTTCCGTTCGATATTATGAAGGAACGACCGTGAATTTCAGAGGGAAATGGTACCAGTAGTAACACTTAATTATACAAGCTGAAATAATTTGCATACTCAATTACCTGGCACCAATTTAACGCTGGGCATTAAATGGGTCACGGGGGAATACCTCCTTCCATTACCGCCTTATTAGCCACCCCGAGTTTAGAGAGCATAGGGGGTGGAACAGTTTGGTGAGTCCAAGTTCACAGTTCCTAAAGTATACGTTGAGTAAATAAATGTGTTATTTGAGGCAATGGAGACGTCTGTGCATTTATTATTTACTTTCCTGATAACCGCTGCCTACTTCCCGTACAGGCCAACCGAAAATACAAAATAATGGAGTAAATATTGATCCACACTTTCACCGAAAATATAAAGATAAATCTGCTTGATTAGCGCAGTAATTCACACGCTGTATGTTGTTGACCCATGATGCATTGCAACGCTATCTTAAGACAGCTGATTATCAATATATTTCATTTTCAAGTGTGTAAATATATATTTTAGATCATTGTCATGATGGAAGTTTTCAAATTATAACGCTGTGTTGTGGCACAATCCAATATATCGATAAACACTCTTTACATTAACTAGTTATTTCAAATCTCCTCACGACAGTCAACGAAGCCGTCTGCTAGCTTCTGACTGTAGAGCGCATGCGTTGTCAAATGATCATGCGCACTGATTGGGGAAGGTTGGTTCCGAGATTTGATTGGTTCTCTTGTACCGAACATCTCAGGCAGAACGGAAAAAGGAGAGATGAGTTAAATTTCAGAAGAACAGCTCACGTCGATGAGGTTTGAAATCTTGTGATTGGCTTAGATTTTGTCACGTGACCACGTTTCTGTTCCGCTCTAGTTTTTCCGTGAACATGTGACTCCACAGTAAGGTAACCCGCTTCGGTGGCCACATGGTATAACGCGCTACTCTGGTGGTAGACAAGACTGCCGATGATGGCGAGATCAAGGTTGGAATCTCGGTCAGGTGTACTTATGGTGGTTTTTACTAACTGGTTTTCCACCGTGGATGCACTTCCTATAATTATAGCCTACCTAGTCTATAAAACCATTAGCGTAAATAGTACATAAGCATATAGCTCTAATAGTTAGTAAGACGCAATGCTTGAAAAAAAAGAGGAAATTAAAATTTAGAGGAATTTTAACTTCCGGAAGGATTGGAAGTTCATTTAGAAAAATAACTAATACCACAAGCTAGGATTTGAACTTTTACCTGCACGTTCCAGTCAAAAAACTCTTCTATCAGATGTTAATAAAACGATGTTGGTCAAAATTAATAAAATGATGTTGATCAAAATTTAACTACTACTGGGTTGATTTTATCAAAAAGTTTAAGAAAATATGAGTGATTGATTCGGTTACTACCTGCTTCGTTGGTAGAATGGTCGAAAGAAAGCGTTTAAAATTCGTTTTAAAATAAGTGGAACATTAAAAATTGAAAATAACTAAAGAGCCACATTTCAAAATATCATATTTATATTGTCAATAACTTAAGTAAATAATACCAACTTATATCTTTAATATTATAATACATATACATATCTAATCAAGCAATTCTTCTGCGAGGTAGGCAATAAACTGGCAAATATAGCTCAATAAACCAACATTCTATACTTAATTCACCCTAACTAACTTTCTCCACACTTCCATATCCTTGAAGACTTCCTTCATTTCAACAACATCCATACACCAAGTTATACATGCTCTTTTATTATTAAAACTATTTAATGTTTCTTTTTTTTCTCACATTTGTCTACAAAATTTTGGCATGTATTACATATCCTACCACCCCCCTCACCTTTCTTTAGATCTACAAACTCTACCTTCATAGATTTGCTACGTTACATGATCTATATTTATCCCTCTAAACATGCCAAAAACCACGTAAGACACTTCTTCCACAATTATTGCCTATTGGATTCCCTTTCAAACCGCACTCCTGCAACACCCATTCATTACTGACTCCGTCCATATGAGTTTTTCCACATATATCTAATTACTATTACTATATTATTTTTTTAACACATATATAAAACAAAACGATGAAACATATATTTTTGATAAAAGATTGAAAGCTTTTAATTTTATGAATTTTGGGATTGGCCAAAGTAGTTTTTAATTTACAAATATCTGTTCGTAAAATGTGATTTCTTAGGTGTATGATTACATTTCATATGAGGAAATTATTTCTCATATACTTATGTCATACCAATTAATATTTCGTACTTTGGGCATTCAAATTTAACTAATTTTCGGAATATATTTGTCATCTCATATTTTCATTTAGGTATTTAACGTATGCTGTCTGAACTGATTCATTAACCTCGCACGATTTAGAAACTAACTTAAATCTATGATGGACACAAAACACAGCTCCGGCCATTAATTCATCGCTGTGAAAGGGTAAATTCAAATTTTAACAATGTTACATTTCATACCGAACCAAGAATTGAGCTCAGGACTCTTAGCTTGGTAAAAAAAAGAAGCACGATACCGACTGATATATGGTGTCAGATAAGTAGCCCTGTCAAATAAATAATAATTTTATATATATACTACAGATTTTACCCAAATTATGCGAGCATTCTTAAATATATTATTTTAAAAGATTGCATCAATGCAATGTTTATAAAAATATGAATACGTTCGCATTCTTTGGTACTAAGCTCAATTTATTAAAATTTTCATAGCCAACACTAAATAACGCTTAAGGCCACAATATTTACACAACGGATATAAGGTGTTACTGTCGTGGTAGTCTGGACAACCAATAAGGGGAAGATTGGGCTCAAGTCTCAGTCGTATATACTGTACTGAGAGTGATTTTTACATAAATGTCCTTCAACGCTTCTTAAATGCAAATCCGGCTGCTTATACTTTGAATTCAAACTACATAATCAATAACTTACCATCGTTATTGTAAAATCTGAACGGGTAGTAAGATGCAGTGATAGAAAAAGAAGTCTTCTATTGAATGGTTGGCCAAAATTTCAAATATAAATAACAGGTGAGAATTAATAAATAAATACATGAATAAATAGAATGAATGATTCAAATATTTTTTATTCAACAGTAATTATGACTGAAAATATACATATATATTTTTTTTAAACACAGATTAAGAGGAATAAACAACCCTTTTCACTAACAATTTAATATTACCCCAACTGAAACGCAGATACGGGTTGCAGACGTCAAAGTATCCCGCTCGATCTAAAAACTTGTGTGTTCAAAACAGCCTACACTAAAATTTAGGTTAAAGGTAATAAAATGTTCCTATTAGTTTTAAAAACAACCTTCATTTAAATATCTTTTGATGTTAGTGGAATTTGTTGAAAATAATTAAAACTAGCTCATTTTCAACGAAGTATCCCCTCACATATCGCAATTTTGAAATCAAAGCTAGTGGTTAAAAGTATACTTATTCAGTTTTATCTAATTAAATAAAATCTGCCTCAAGATGTTAGTGTAGGATGACTCCGAGAATGTTTGGTTCCTGGATAGCTCAGTGGTAAGGATTCGTCTATAAGCCACGTAACACTTTTTTCTTACATTTTATTTACCTCCCTCCCCTTTTCCATTCCGTTTTATGGATGATCCCTTTAAGAAACCTGTCTCTCAAAACCAAAGGTCTTTGGTTTGATCACCGTGTCGAAATTTAACATCTCAACAATATAATTGAAAAATTAAGTCATCCACTAACCGACTCATGACAGAAAACTCCAAGTTAATTTATTATATATTTTAGTGGCTTATAACTGACATTTTCATAATAAATACACAGCTGTGTGAAATAGTAAATTCTTGTAAACTAAAGGAATAAACTTGATTAAAATTTTAAATAGAGAAATTAAAAATAAAATAATTATATACCAATTACATTGGAATATTTATTCCTCCGAAATAGGTAGTCAAATAGTGATAATAGAATATAAATCAAATTTGTCGAGTAAAGTCATTATTAAATCAATAAATATACAATAGATGTGTTAAGATATAAATAAATGTATTACATAGTTTAATAGTTATGTTTAGTCAAACAACATCCAAACAAATAAAATATATTGCATTGAACTTGTATTTAAATTTAGATTTAAATTAAAATTAAGTTAGTTCAACTCTACAAGATGGGCGCTTGATATTGTGTAGAACAAAGTTAAAATATAATAAAATCAAGTAAATTAAAATAATGAGAATATTAGTTGATGTACAAATTTAAGAAAATACAATTAAAGTGGAAACTAGGTTGAACCAATCATAATTAACTTATATTATTTATTATACTACCACTAATTAACTACCTGGTGATGATCAAGAAGGATTGCAATGCAATTGTTTGAGAACTATTAAAAAGCTTATGTTTTCTTACTTCAAAACGCTCTTACGAAGACAAAATATTTTTCAAAATAGCTAGTCCTTTATGAAAGTGACATTTCTTAATAAAATCGCCTTTTTTGTGTTCTGATAAAAAACAAAGATATGAAACCTAAAGGTACGCCTGGGAGTAAAACGAGAAAACTAAAAAGACAAAAAAAAAAGTTATTTTAGCTTTCATACCCAAACACGTTAATACAGTTTTTATGAATTTGGTTTTTGAAATCCTCAGTGTAGTCTCTTTGAAAGCTCTTTGGTTCTCTTGTTTAAAAAAAAATCGTGCTTTTATCGATGGTTTTCTATGGCGGATTCACTCACCAGCTAAGGTACAAGATTGTAATTTAAAGATGACTTCTGAACAGTTTTTGTGATCCTTGAATTTCCGGAATTACGGAGAATCTTTCGTGGTATTAGAGATCATTTATTTATAAAGTGCGTTGGTGTAGCCGAGTAAACATCTAGATTTAAATAAAGGCGTATGGGATGCTGATTAAATCATTATGCTGCTGAAGTACTTTATAATATTTATGGTGAACTGCTTCTAGTGCCTAGATTTTACAACTCTAGGCACAAAGAGTCGATGTTTGTCTAGTTTAGCTTAGATCAGCTGTTCCCTAAACTTTTTGAATGGCTTACCATCCTATATTTTTCCTTAACTTGGAGTATAATAAAGATAATGCGCTGTATTTACTATTTCAGTACATTTTTAATGATGCGCAGGGACTTAATAACACGGCTGCACCGGCTATCTGAGTTTAAATAAAATATGTTTCCAATCACTGTTTGTATCTATTTTACTTTGGAGGGTCTTGATTGTTTTTTTTTTTTCGATTCTCAAGGCGTACCACTGGGAATAATTGTACGTAACACTGGTGGTACGCGTACCACTGTTTGGGGACCTCTGGAGTAAAATATCATTTCACGTTCAAAATATACTAATAACCTTCTAGTCCAACCAAATACTTACAATAAATATAGTATGGATGAGAAATAAATAAATGTTAAAGTAAGTTTACCCGTATTTGCATGGAGGCAGAGCTGTAAGGAAATAGTAAATCAAATGTGAAGGCAAACAACTCATATATTCTTGCTCCTTTATTTATACCTTGTGAATAATTTAGTAAGCCCATTTCTGGTAGTGGACATTCAGAGGAAATGGCTTAACAGATTTTGACAAATATGCTTTCATTGGGCCCAGGAGTCGGTAAAAAGAGTAGCCTAAAACAAAAAAACTCTATTTTCCATCTCTTTCTTTCTATGTGGGCATTAACTCAGATGTACAATTATTGTTTTTTTACATCACCATGTAAACCATGATTTGTGTATTGTATATCGGTACATAATATTTTCTATCTCTGATTAAAATTTATAATAACTTGATTCTAACTTAGTGGTTTTGTACAACTAATAGATAGAGAGCTGGGAGAGGGGTCATTTATTAAGTTCTCATCTTTGCGTGAAGGGGGAAAATATACGTTTTGATTCAAAATAAACCCAGAAAGCTATAAATATATGTAAAGTCAATAGTCTTTGACGAGTAAGCTTTTGACTATGAAGTCGAGGGAGTGCTTAATATATAGATTTTTTTACCAATAAATAATTAGAATATACTTTAGGGAAATAATCTACAGCCATCGCTGTAACGATCCACTAGTTATACTTATTATATGTAAGCTATTGAAACTAAATAATACGAGTATAATTCGGAAAAATAGCATATGTTTTCACAATAAAAAAAATAAAAATACTTTAATAATATACACTGTTACCGACACATGTTATTTTATCACTGCATTCTAAATTAGACATTTTCCAAACGTCTAATTAAAATAAATATATTTCCCCTTAACTCAAAACATATTAATTTCATAAAATATTATTTCAAATTAAAATTGTTTACTCTTAACAGTCCTTTAACTTTACATTATAAGTTATTCCATATCTTAAAGAGTTTCGGAGATATGATGAAACTTGGAAATTTCTTCTTATCTAGAAAAAAAAAGTTCAAGGGAATTTTCATGGGAAAATAAGATACGACCATTAATTTTAAACAGTGACTTGATAGGAATTTCAATCAAAATCATTGTATACAGTTTTGAAAAAATGGTTTCTTTTCTCTTTTAACCCACAAGTAAACTGCCCCTTAATTGTAGGGTTATATATAAAAAAGGCAAAAATCCCTTTGGGTAAACTTATTAAAACCCTTTACACCAAGTTTTACAATAATCGGTAAAATGGTTTAAGCTCTAGTGTCAGTACAGATATGAGGCATTACAAAAAATACTAACTTTAATGGGTTTAGTGGGTCATGAAACCTCGGCATCCATCATAATATCTAAATTGATTTTTTTAAGGATAACAACTTCTCTATTCATGTGGTCAAGTAAATAAAAAAATTATGGTATTAAGCGGATAGATTTATTATATTACGAGTGTTATGCCTTGGACAGCATGACCACTAAAACGAACTCTTTACTTTATGTAAATATATTGGTTGACGTCTGATATACTTTGCCATTTGAAAGTACGCTTACTAACAGAATATTTTGAAAATATTAATTCTTTTGTAATGTATATTAAAATTATATTTTCCTATAATATTTTCTTCTACTAGTTCTCAAATTGTTAAACAATTTTGTATTGGTACGTAATTTACAACTAAACATATTTAAAAATTTAGGATTATTGTGGTTGTAACCTATTATGATGTAAGATCTTCCATTTTCCATGATTTTCATATCTTTTAGAACAAAAACTTTCCCCAAGTATTTATTTTTTCAATACCCTAAAATTATTTATTATCTTTATACTGACTTTAATTTTCACAAGTATATAATTAATGTTTATATAAAATAATAGATAACGATAAGTTTGATTTCTCTATGAAACTAAAAAATAATATACTTTAAAATTTCAGCTAGACCAGTTAGGTGTCAACGGAATATTGTATTGAGAGTTTTATTTTACAGATGCTGTATTTTAACTCCTTCAAAATCCCAATTTTGATTTTAAATGAGATCCACCTGAAGATAAGGATGAAAAGTGAATGCAAATTAATATAAATATATATATATATATTATTTTACATCCTCTAAAAAATACGATACTTAAGTTTTCTGTTTTTTTTAACCGTGACATGAAAAATTTAGCCGATGCTAGCAGATACTTTATTAGGGTGAAGTAATATTTTTTATTACTTTTATCTTTTTTTTTCTGCTCTTCACGTAACGAAATCACGCTCAATAAATATTTTACTCTAGCAAATAAATGTTCCGCTCATAATTCGTTTATTACATTGGGATCACGGCAGAACGAACTCTTTCGCCTGGAATTGGGATCTATTGTTCATGTATATAGTATCTGCCCTTCTCGTTAGGAGATATACCTTTTTGAGAAGACGAGACACAACCTTATCTCCAGAGTAGCCATTTCTGAACGTAATATTTGGTGTGTACGTAATATTTTCTATTTATCGGGATTCTTTACCTCGTTCCCTATTTTTTGATATTATAAGTCACTAATGATATACATTATTTTATGTTCTATTCGTATCTATAATTTGAAATCTCTATTTAAATTTAAATTTGATATATTTCCTAAGATTTCTCCTAATAATTTCAATTGGTATTTTTCTTGTTGATGTAATTTTAGAAGAACAATAATTATTAATAAAGTCAATAGTTTAATATATTCATATAGGATATACGTTGTTCACTCAGTTTAAGGCATCAGTCTCACAATAAATATTAAATTATAACAATATCACACCAAGGTACTGGATCTATTTTTAGCGACTTGTAAGGCTGTACTCGTATGTTATAGTTACGATAATTTGTTAGGGATTAGGAAGATTTAATTTAAACAAAGTGTACCCGCATTTACATGAAGGGAGAGTGAAAAATCATTTAGGAAAAACACCCTCGGTACACCCGACCAGAGTCAAAACCTGACTTCCTATCCCCGTCATCGGCAGTCTAGTATTTGGGAGAGTGACGCCTTAAACCATGGGTCGGCAACATTTTTGGGTATGAATCGACTTAAATAAGTCTTATAAAAGTCCCATGATCACCCATATGTTATCTACTCTATTTTTAATTTATTTGTCTGTACCTATGTGTTATACTTCCTAAAATCAATCTTCCTAATATTAATATGTCCCCACCTTAATAGAAGTAAATAAAGAATAGATAAAATGTGTATTTTCATATTAAAATATTTAATTTTCATTTAACATTTACAATCGTGATCTATCAAGGTATTTTAGTCACACTCGAAGGCTATATGAGAGATTAGAAAACTCAGGTGATCTACTGAAAACTGACACCAGATCGACCGGTCACTGACCCCTGCTTCAGACCCCTGCTTCAGACCATTCGGCAAAAGAAGCGATTCTTGATTGATTGCAAAATAATTTTAAATAATTTAGTTCATTTGAGATGAACCATTGGACCCAAAATCTTTTAAATGACCACAATATTGAAACCTGATATAAAAAGATTGAAAAACTATATAAAACAAAGAATATATCTTTCAAACCTCGTGGAACAATCCTCACCTAACATTATATAAACGTCCGAGAGTCCAAATTTTCAAGTTAAAACAGTACCTCGATACGCTCGGAGAGCTATAATTTCTGGAGTAAGGTGGTTTGCTTAGAATCGTAATGGATACAGGTGAGTTGCGGCCGCACGAGTTGTTTACCTCTAAAGAGACAGTTGAATTGTGGCCCCAAATTCTTAGAGCCACGTACGAATAGCAACCCGGGCTGTTGACCTAACCTAACCTAACCTAACCATTGAACGACATGAGACCATGATTGCTTCTATCTGAAATTTAAGACAACATAATAGAAAGAAAACTGCTAATTAGGTGGACGCAACTTATACCTCTCTCTCAAGTGAGTGGGCCGCAATACGTACGCGTCTCTCAAAAAGCCGGGCCGAAACTCGTACACGATTTCAAGATTAGGCCGCAACTCACCTACACGGCTCGAAATACGTTTTCGCTTAATAAATAGAGATGGTCTGTGACTGTAGACTCGCAGTCTGAAGGTCAAGTTCAATTTGTCTGGCTTTCTGATGATGGAGAGGTCAGCGATTGAATAATGGCTGAGTGTTTAAGGTTTTTTGAGAAAAAAAAAATCATTTTCCTGTTATCCGTCAAAACATACTTGTAACATTTATCTTATGTTCTAACTTACTCAGCCCTACACAATTAGCTTAGTAATTAATACACAAAATGACCGAACGGGTATTATAAATTGGTAACATAAATGGTACTGTGAACTTCACAGATTTTATTCTTCTTTTAAAAGAGACATTTACTAAAATCTTGTAAGATTTGTGGAGTGAAATAATGGGTCTATACATTGTTGTAAAAACACTACACCGAATATCATAAATTACATAATATCGACTGTTACTTACTCTATGGCATTAGGAACTAGGAACACTGTTACAGACAAATTGAGAAAAGAGAAATATCTTTGTTCACTAAAGAGTGTAAGAATCAAATTAATTTTCAAAGAACTGAATTAAAAATAATATATATTTTATTGTAGCTAAAAATTATTGGTTTTAACAACATACTAAAATATTTTGGTGTTAAGGTATTTCGTATATTTGATAGTTGCGTAGAAATGATAAAAAGTGGAAAATTTCCATTATGTTAATTACTCTCAAAGTCATTTTCATGATAAAATGATAGTAGTTCTTTGTTTATAATGACAAACAGAGTATAGATATAACATTTAATCAAAATAGTTAAGGTGAATTTCAAGAAGGGTGACCTGGTGGTCTAGGGGTAAGGTGTCGGACTTCTATGCTGAGGGTCCGGGGTTCAATCCTCGGTCCAGGCACAGATTTATCAGATTGCCAAACCCTTCCTTCAGCTCTGACAAGATGTGTATTAATCACAACTTGTGAATGTGAGGAATGCCAGGCTTCCACCGTGGTTCGGATTCCACGTTAAACTGTAAGTCCTCCATTTCATCTAACAATCACCCTACCATTACACATTAGCGTAAGTGCGTATAACCCGAACGGGTAGTAAGACGCGGTGCTAATAATAATAATAATAATAATTTCAAGAAAATTGATTTTTCTCTTTCTACCCTTCACTAAACAACCCTTAGATTTAGGGTTAGAAATCTGATTTTTAAAATCTCTCGGAAAGAACTTATGAGCACCCCAGATACCAAGCTATGGCCCAATCGGTACAATAGTCTAGGTTCTAGACTCAGGTACAGATAGAGAGACAGACAGACAGACAGATGGAATTGCGCTAACAACTTTTTTGGTTTCAGGGGGTTATGATACTTAGGCATTTATCAAAATTTATAGTTCGAATTTTTTGACGATTAAAATACTTTCTCTCCGATGTGTCAAGATAAATTAAAAATATATAAAATCTTGTACTGATAGCACACTATGTTATGAAATAAAAATTAAAATCTTCGAATTATTATAGTGCTTATAGCACTGTTTGTATTAATAAAAATATAAAATCTACAAATATAAAAAAAAACATAGACCTTAAAATTTAATACTTGCTAATTTATTATATTGTTAATAATTCATATTATAATCATATGAATAAAATATAAATTAAAAAAGAACCAAAGACAAGAAACCTATAAAGCTGTGGGTATACAATTCAATTTTGAAACACACATCTCAAGCTATGTTAATAACTCTAATCTCAATGAATATTTTGTACTCAAGAACGTGGACTTGATTGGTTTTTCGTGCTTAGCTTGATCATCATGAACAAATATCAGCTTTAAATCTAAAGATACATTTCAGAAAGTTAAATATTGATTTAATTTTACCCTAATCTAGCAGTTCAACCCATCATTTTCACGGCTAAGCAGTACCAAAAATACATAAAATTATTAGGTCCAACACCCGGCTGCACCCTCTACTTTTCTTGCAAATTTCCATTATTGTCTGCTTCACCTATTTTTTTAATTTTTATGTAATTGTTTTCCAATCTTTCCCCATTTCACAGTGGAGGGGAATGATGNCCTATTTTCTACATTTATCATATTCAGTATTTTTATTTGGTGTATTCTTTATACCATATTGCCAAATTTCATTTTTTCTACTACGCATAAAGGTAGTTATTTCTATTAGTTTTGGAAATTGTAGACCCCTTACCCCATTAAAACGACTACTACTTTGAATTTTCAAATTTTAAGATGAATAAGGTTATCTGGAATTTGGCCTTTTTGTTGTCTGAAAAATTAAAATTTTCTACCGCACCGTAAAGTGTTATTTTCTGTCCCCTTCCTTGTTTCCCAAGGTCTTAATTAAAAAATTTACATTTTCAAGCCCTAAGTAAATATTTATAGACTACCTGCCTGCTAAAATTCATTCTTATGCCTCACTTAGAAGTAGTTTATTATTATTAATTTTTAAAATAATTTGTAGCCCCTCACTCCCTTTTCTCCAATTCACTCATAAAAATTTCTAATTCTAAGATTTATTTGGCTATCTGGTCTAACTGTCTCCCAAATTTTAATTTTATACCTAACCTCTCTTGTTTAGATATATAGCCCCACTCTTCAATTCCTGGAGCACAATTTTGAAATTTCCCATTTTCATGTTTTTCTGTTTATATGGGACAGTTACTTTAGCTTACTACCAAATATTATTTTTCCTGCTCATATGAAAGGTTTTTTTCGAATAGATCTATTTCCTGGTTTATATATATATATTTATATATCAACGAGTTTTCCAAATAAAAGATATATAGACAAAAACAGATTATTTTTCCAAATAAAAAATCGTTGATAAATAAATATATATAAAGCAGGAAGTAGATCTATTTGAAAAAAAACTTCCATATGAGCTGGATGTATATATAGACAGACAGATTATTTTTCCAAATACAAAATATTTGATTTAAAAATTAATTACTCAGAACAAATGTACACAAAGGTGTTTCCCTCCAAAACCAATAAATATAAATAAAGGAAACTTTTCAAACCTATTTAAGTAAATAAAGGGATATAAGACTGGACATATTCTCTCTTTTATTTGTGATTTTGATGTCTTAACCGCTTGCTTACCGATTTTCATAGGGCTTAACTCATAAACTAATACATTTATTGTATAAATATAAATTTTTAGATGGGCTCACCAACTTAAGGAAACCAAAGGATGTTCCTTTCAAGCACCGATTACCTACATGTGTTTAAATTCTCGCATATCATCTTAGGGTGACTCAAATTCATCAGCATTTGACTAGAGGCGTAGTGGCATTCTTTAATGGTAGTGGCAGTGTTTTTAATTTATTTTTTTTTGCAGTTCGTAATAATATTAAATGTTATATTTTACTCTTTAAGGGTAAAGTTTTGTTTGAATTTCCCTTGAAACGGACATGTTGGTCTTTAACATATGGCGACGACAGTGAGAGCAATGTGCTTATAACGCACATGTGAGTCTAGAATATTCTATATGTTTTTTTAAAAAAATACTTTTATACAAAATTAAAAAAACTGTAAATATAACCATAAAAATATTTAAAACAGTAACAAACAAAGTCCCGTGAAATCAATTCAAGCCCCACAGTTGTAAATTGTATCTCTCATTCTTTATTTTTGTAAACAAACTCTGTTACTTTTTAATCATTGCTCAGGACGCCACGATATTCCAACAGCAACGCGCCTCTATTATTTATCAAATAAACTTTTGATTAATAATGCCACTAATGTAAGTCTTTAGCGTAATAAACAGAAAAGTGCTGTCGATGCACGTGTGTGTTGTGAGCATCAAACCTGTGAAACTATATTGCCACTAGTTGTTATAATGTTATTTTGTATAGTGGTTGTACTTATCTTTATAATCAAATTTAGTTATTATTTATTTTAATTATGATAATTAAATGCATGGTGTTACAACACAGTTTAATACATGATTTAATTTATTGATTTCCTTACTCTCCTCAACCACACGTCCGGAGTATTCCACAATTTTATCAACTCTGTTCAAAATACAAAATAACATTCACACGGACCTGCCGGTCTAGGGGTAAGGTGTCAGACCTCTGTGCTGGGGGTCCGGGGTTCAATCCTCGGTCACGGCACAGATTTATCTGATTGCCAAACCTCTCCTTCACCTCTGATAAGACGTGTATTAATCACAACTTGTGAATGTGTGGAATGCCAGGCCTCCACCGTGGTTCGGATCCCACGTTAAAGCTGTAGGTCCTCCATTTCATCTCACACAATCACCCTACCATTACACATTAACGTAAGTGCGTACAACCCGAACGGTTAGTAATAATACTCGGTGATAATAGTAGTAACATTCGCACGTAAGTCATGAGGCTCTTCCTCTTACTACAACCTTCAACAATTGGAGCCATCCCCCTAGCGCAGCGGTTCCCAAACTGTGCTCCGCAAAACATCCCCAAGTGCTCCGCGAATAGAATGGAAATAAAACTAAATAAAATGTGACACAATATCAAAACTGTGAATTTGTGCGTCCATGCGTTCAGTATTAGGTAGAAATTATTTACAGAATGCTCTCGGCGAAACCAGACAGAGAGACTAGAGGATGCCAGTTCACTCCGTCTCTCTGAGAACTTCACCGCGCTTTCAGATACGATTGTTTGGTTTCGACACCTTTCCAGAATTTGCTGTTAAGTTTCTATCGCATATTAAAAACTCATGTTTCTTCGTACCTTCAGTCAGTTGAAGTTCAGTCAGTATACAGTCGAGAGTCGAAACAAATCAAGTAGCAGTCCAATGTTATTTATTTGCATGTCGGAAAAGCCAACCTGGCAACGAAGCATTATGAGTGCTTGGATGATTTGACATCAGATTCTGCGGTAAAAGAGAATTTTGCAACTAACAAATCACCATCAGACTTTTGATGTCAGCTACGAGATGAATTTGAAGTTTTGTCTGATAGAGCGAAAATAATCCTTCTTTCTTTTGCAATAACTTATGTGGATCAGAATTCTCTGCCTATGTGGCTACTAAAACAAAAGATCCCGGCTCAATGCAATGACAGATATTCGGTTGCAGCAGTCCCATCCCTCTCATTGGAATTTAAATTCGTGGGATTTTCTTTTTGCAGCCATGAGAATGTTTTTAACACTATCTGTGTGGGTAACATATTGCGGATTTACAATACCTGCTTTGAACTCGTTATCAAATGTGTTGCTTTAGGTTAATTTAGGTTTTTGAATGTTGTTTTGCGTTTATGTAGTTAAGTTTCTTATTTCTCTTAAATTAAGGGATAAAATAACATTTATATTTTAATAAAACTTGATGTTTAACATGCCCAAATGCTTAAAAATTTGTTTCCATCGTGAATACTGCTGTAATTCGGTTTAGTATCTATCTTTGTAGAATCTATGTGAAACTATCGTCGCCCTTTTACCAAAGAAAATTATGTGCAAAATTGTTGCTTTGAGAAAACAATATTTAAAGTTACAATTTTCAATGGCTTTCAATAGGAGAAATTAAGTTTAGATCATAATTTAAGCTATTTAGAAATCTAAAAATAATTTGTGCTTTTACTATATGATAAAATATCGACTAACAACTTAAAAAATTTGCATTTAGTTAATAATAGCAAAAAATGAATGCGCATGCCTTTAGCATCAAGGCAACTATAATGCTCCGTGACAAATTTATTTCTTGAAAAGTGCTCAGCGATTCAAAAAGTTTAGGAACCGCTGCCCTAGCGCATAGCAACAGGATTTTTTCGAAAGACAAATTCGTAGAAGACCACATGTGTGGGCATTCTTACTATAGACAAGGAATGCCAATGTACAAACAATACAATCATTTGGGAATATTCTTGGTCGATTCAGCTCCACCCGTTCAAGAAGAACACATTACAAACATGAGTTTATCATATCTTAGTGTGGATAGCTTTCAAACCAAAAAACACAGAAAGCTGTAGATTTACATTTATAATTAGTCAAACCTCAGCTCCATATTTGTAATAGGTTTTTTTTTTACTTTATCGTGCCCTCTGGATGAAAGCTATTATTGTAATCGTCAAAGATATCTAATTTAATATTTTGATGAATTTTGGCATTTCATTAAACCCTGAACACTAAAAATTGATTTTTCTGTAATAAGTTTGGTCTGTTTGTTATTCAAACTAAAGCCGAAACATTTTTTTTATCTAGCTAAAATTGGATTTATAGTGTTTTCATAAGGTCCCTTAGTTTGTTATTTGGAAATATATGTAGTTACATCTCTAAAAGTAACCGTAGTTTACACAAGGAAAAAAATAGAGAAAAAAATATTGAATAAGGCTCAAACGATTTCGATTAGAATTCTCATACAGGCAATATTTAAAATTACATATAAAATGACGAATCCTAATTTTTTTAAATTACTTAAAGGTTGCCTTAAAAAAACCGATATCTCCAAATTTTATATCACTACCAAATCAGTATAATAAGCCTAGTGTTAAAGTTTATAAACTAAACAATCTTGTATAGTACACCACCTTTCAGAAAACTATACTTAACCTTAGGGTTGGACATTCGGTTCCAATAAAAATAATTTGGAGAATTATATAAATTCTTTAAAACCCAATTTTTAAACCAATCAGTAAAATGATTTCGGATCTAGGTCAAGATACAGACACACAAACAGATATACAGAAGGCATCGTTATAATAACTTTTCGGCATTTATACAAATCTCCAGTTCAAGTCATAATAAAGAGCCTCCCACATTGTTGACTGTAAGGCTTAAAACATAACTTTAGCAGTAGGCTGATTTACATTGAATTGAGTTCGAATACCTGCCTAGTGTAATAAGGTTGTATTTACTTAAATGGTCCACCACTCAAATTCTACGCAAATGTTGGATCATTAATTTAAATAACTACATTCCTATTCTCTACCCTATTACAGTGATTACTATGTGTAGAGCCTAGTCAGGTATATATATATACATGGTTGAAAGAATAAACTATGTAAACTCGAAAAATAATGGTCTACGTTTAAGCATTAAACTTTGCTGGTTGCAGAAGCAAGGTAAATATTTAAGTGAAAGGATTTGAAGAATTGCCTTCCTGGTCACATCGTAATTGTGTGTTGGTTGCCTGGTTTCGCTATTTCCTGGAGTGGATCACAGCTAAACTAACCACAACCAAACCACCCCTCTCATACAACCCTTATGGAGGGGGTTTGGTAAGCCAATAAGGGCTGTTTTCGGTAATAAGAAGGGGTAAGTGGGCTTGGATTTAGAAATTAGTTGACGTGAATTTTCAAACACACGCTTCTACTTACATACAAATTAGAAACTGAACTTATCAAGAAGCATCATTGTTAATTACCAGCGAACCTAAACATGCTGTCAAAGATTATTGTTTAATTACATGACAGCCGACCAGTTTTAATGCGTGGATGGTATGCCTACTATAAGGTTATATCCTGATTTTGGTAGGAGACAGGTATGGAAGGCATTATTTCTTACCAAAATTCCACAGTACAGTAGTATTTTGGTAGGTAAAAAGGCCTTTTTAAATGTAACTCTTAATATTGTTCGAAGGCCTTCTACCCTATTAAAATACTACTATACAGTAGGCTTTTGGTAAGAAATAAGACCTTCAAAACTGGGCGCCTCAACAAAATCAGGGCATCGGTGGTAATATGCGAAGGAAGTGTAAAAGTATCTGTACTATTTCTACTCCAAAATTATTTTTGGACAAAAAATATAGATGCATTCATTAGATTAATTTAGTTTAATTTTGTACACGTAGAAATTTCACCAATTCTTTAATATTTTCCACGAGTATAGTGTCATTTATTTATACCCCTTTTCTTTCCATTTAAAAAGTACCTCATCAAATTAAAGTATGTTTATAACACATATTCAAGAACTATTGAATATTCTACCTTTATTTTTACTAATCAAATATCCAAAGCTATTATTTATGCTTTTAATGAGGATTACTCCATCTAGATATCATATTCTGAACAATGAAAAATGAAACCTGGACACCGGAATAGAACCCGGGAGATTTAGCTTAGTACGCTAATGTTCTACCACTGAACTATCCAGGAATAAATAATAGTTTTGGCTATTTGATTCTTAAATATGCAATCCCTTACAATTATAATAATTGTACAGGCAGCAGCATTAAGCCAACTACTGAGTCGAAGGTTGCTGCGTTATCTGATAGTTCGTGATCTTACTAAAATCATACATTAGTAACCGACGATTTCCGCACGTTCATCATAGACTCTGCCTCAAAATATGATTTAAGAATGACCCTGGGCACGGGACGATTTCTGGATAGCTCAGTGGTCAGTGGTAGAGCATTGGCATATTAATCGAAAGGTTCTGGATTCGATTCCTATGTACAGATGTTATTTTTCAATTTTCAGAATATGATATCTATTTGGAGTAATCCTCATTAAAAGCATAAATAATAGCTTAGGTTATTTGATTAGTAAAAATAGAGGTAGAATATTTTAGTTATAATGAGTTCAAAACACTCTTGGTTCTACACGGATATGGGAGACTTTAGAAGGGTAATTATCATCTCAAAGCGCTTCAAGCTTATTTATTCAAGGCACCGAGGAGGTTATTTTGGCGTTACGCTTTAAATTCAGAGGGGTTTTGTTCTACTCTTGTGTTGGTCCTATTATTTGTTGTGCGCATAACGCATTAAGTTTAAGGGGGTTTTGTCCTGTATCAGTATAACATCTAAAATAAAATTCAAAAAATAGATTTTACTTTGAGCAGAGACGCATCGTGACAGTTCATAACCAATGTGCAGCGTTAGTTGCAAAAATTATTTAACCATTAATAATAGACATGGAACATTTTCTTCTTAAACTTATAAACGCCAAGTGCATAGTAATCACAAATAAATATAAATGACAATGACATAATATCCTCCTTATTCTTTTGAAGTGTCAGGTACAGAACTAATAATTAGTTAAGCATTGCCAAGGGTACAATCCTCTTTAAACCTAAAAGCGTTAAGCGTGCAAATAGTTTTTAAACATTATAAATAACCAAGCCCCCTTAAACTTGATGCATTAAACGTACACGAAATAATTTAGATAAACTTGATACAGGACAAAGCCCCATTAAAACTGATGCGTTAAGCACACAACAAATAATAGGACCGACATGAGAGTAGAACAAAACCCCTATGAATTTAAAGCGTAACGCCAAAATAACCTCCTCGGTGCCTTGAATAAATAATCATGAAGCGCTTTGAGATGACAACTACCCGTCTAAAGTCTCCCATAGCCGTGTAGAGCCAGGTGTGTTTTTAACCGCCGTGAGGCTGTTGCCCGACTAAGAATATCCAAATTGACAGAATCGTCAATCTAGGTCATCCTAGAAAGGGCTGATTTTCTGTTTGAGTACCGAGTCACTTTCGTGACCCTTAACCTCCGATAGAACTCAATACCTTATGAAATGAAACAGGTGAAATGGCCTGTAAAAAGTTTACAGTAGCATTAATATATTACATTGTGAGGTGAATATAGGTGATCGTGAGTGTTTGCTCTGGGTCTAGGGTTTAGGAAGGATTTTCTTTTCAGGGATGGGGTAGGTGTGTTTAGGGTATGATGGTGAATTGTGGGTGAATCATGATTGTCATTTTCCGGGAAGGAATGGTAGGATCGACTGTTCTTGATATTTGGTCTGAGAGGGTGTGTTTTGTGTTTTTAACCCATTGTAACAAGCCTATATATATAGAGATATATATATAAAATACATATATAAATGAATACGCTACCCTATAACATGCCCATTTAAGGTAATAATACATTCTTGATCGTGGATTTAAGGACCAATGAGAATAAAGGACTGAGGTGTATGTGTGAGAGATAGAATAGAATATAACACGTGATAAAGAAGCTAGCTTACGTCGGACACAAGATCTACCAAATCATATCAGTCCAAGTTTATCATCAGCCGAGCCGTTATGTTTTGTTGTCGTACGAACACGTCATAGTCAATCCGCATGGCTGACTTAGTTAGATTGACCGTGGTTCACGATACAGCAACACAGCACAGTCCTTCAGATGTTAGGTTTTTTTTCGTAACGTTTGTTCCAAAACGTTACAGTTAGGGTATATTATTTAGTTTCACGTAGATTACGAAATCTGAGTAAATATTTCCATTTTCAAACAATGGCGCGAGAAGGTCAGTGCGGAGTTACGTACCATTTATTTGTATTGATGGAGCAAGGTCTACTGTTTACTTAACTGCTAGTTAAATTTTAAGCTTATGATGATAAATGTTATTTAAAATCGGTCAAGTATCACGGTTGCTTATTGTTATGATGAAAGTTTGTTCCAATTACATAATATTAACTATAGGTAATCAAAATCTTTAAATATCCTTGAATTAAACTAAATATTTTTACAGGAGCAATATATATGTTTGCCCTTTGTCATCAAAATTAATGAAACTCAGCCTAACCAGAGATTTCTTTCACCTTATTTTAAACACAAAGTAGCTGGCCAAGTCGCAAATCTGGCCTAAAATCTGAAATTTATAAATATATATTTTAAAAGATCCATAAAAGAAAGAGTGTTTGAAGCTGAAAATATATTATTTAGGAACCTGATATACCTAAAAGGGTTTTATTTTCTTCATAGCTAATCTTATTTATTCTATACATGTTTTAATTATTTTTACAAATTTTAAATAAAATTATAATGAGAGCTTAGGTGGAGAGTGTTTTTATTTGGTTCATTTTAAGAGTCTATGTATCGTAGATAAATAGTTCATCCTTCTTTATAGCTACAGGTTTTCATAAAATTCTAGTAATTATTGGAGCTACATTTATTTTAAATCGTTTAGTTCTACTTTTTCTTTCATTTTTTTAAATCATATTACCACTTTGGTATTTAAGCTGCTGCATGATATTGATATTTAATAGATATGGTCTGACTATTTCTCTATATTTATTTGTAATGATGAGTTATTTAATTTATGATTTATTTAGTAAGTTATATATATTTGACTTACTATTACTATTATTTATATTTAGCATTGCAAATAAAATATAAAGATACATTTTATAACTGAGATTTTTTTTTCCTATAAGGTATCACACCTTAAAATGTTCTCAAAAGATATAATTTTTTATTTTATTTACTAAAACTTATCACTAAGCTTATCTTCAAACCATACCAGTAGTGTGGTTAAAAGATTTTTGGCAACTTTAAAGACTAGAATGCTTAAATTAAATAGATGATATATTAAGAAACTTGTAAACTATTACAAATGATGTATAGTATGACTATAAGATTGCAGTATATTAAAAAAGGATATTCCCTTTTCTATTATTTCTGCGTTATCTTTTCAAGATACTGGCAAGGCCTTATCAAAGATGCCTTGTTTGCTAACCCTATAGTGAATCCCCTTAATGCCTTTTTTCTTATAAAGTAGGTGAGTGGAGCTTTCGTACTTTATCTCCGTTCGAGGACACTCCATTTCTCTTTCCCCCACACCTTTCTTGACCCCCTCATTCCACCCTTTCTCGACCCTTTTCATTTCCACGGGTATTGTGCCGGCGAATGAATGGAAGAGACGAAAGGACATATACCCCGGACCTTACCGGATGAAATGGATATTAAAAAAAAAAAATAGGGATAAAGGGAGTAGGATGAAAGTCTCACCAAATTCCTGATGACCCTGAGTCCAGCCCTGATACCCGTGGCTGAGTGGTAGAGGGCAATCTCTTCTCGGTAGCAATAAGGTCCTCGGTTTGATCCCAACAGTTGCCTTACAGGATTTAAAACATTGTTTTAGATTATGAATAACAATTTAAATAAAAATTACAATTTGATTGTGTTTTTTTTTGTTTTTTCTCTCCGCCTGTTATTTCTCATCCTCATTTAATTATGCTTTAGGGAAACAATGAAAAGGAAGGTACCAACATTTAAATATAAAAAGATTGAAAATCTACTTCGATAAATCTACCAAAAATCTCCACTGTGAGTGACAAGATGAGATTGGCGTTTAGTCCATGTCTACACCAATTCGGATGAGAAATTGACTTTGGTAAAGGGTCTTGTAGTTTGTTTTGTAGAAAAGCTGGCTTTTTGAACAAAATAAATTTCAATACTTAATAAATAATTATTGAAATGAATAATGGTGACTTGTTTACAGAGGTTGGGATAGTCTAATAGGAATGTTGAATAGACAAAAAATAGTTCAATGATATAAATTATAGATAGGACCCTCAAATACTCGGTTCCTTCAATTCCTCAAATACCTATTCTATTCTAAAGATACTAAATTCACAAAATTTTCAAAAAAATATCTTGAATACAATTAGAAATACCTTAACTCGATATAACAAATCCTAGCAATTTCGTAAAAAAAAACCTATATAAACCGATGTAGTTTGGAAGGGAACAAGATCACAAAAAAAGGGGAAAAAAAGTATTATTAGGCCTATAATTTATTTCATAAAATTATTATTATTATTATTAGCAGCATTGCGTCTTATTACCCATTCGGTTTATACGCACTTATGCTAATGTGTAGTGGTTGTGTGATTGTGAGATGACCTAGAGTTTAACTTGGAATCCGAACCACGGTGGAGGCTTGACATTCCACACATTCCCAAGTTGTGATTAATACACGTCTTGTCAGAGGTGAAGGAAGAGTTTGGCAATCAGATAAATCTGTGCCGGGACCGAGGATTGAACCCCGGACCCTCAGCACAGAAGTCCGACACCTTACCCCTAGACCGCCAGGTCACCGATTTCATAAAAGAGTGTTGATTATTTTAATGATGTTCTATCCACGACAAAAAAAAAAAGAAATTTGTCAGTTTATTTTAACTATCATAACCTAACACATGAAGGACCGTTCTGATGACAGAAGAAATCCTTTCAACTAAAGCTTGATTCACACAATCGGCTAAACAAGTTAACAAAATTTGCTTAGTGAACTCTGAATATACACACTAGAAGTAACATATGTCGACCTATGATGATTTGTGAAAATACTTAATCAACTGATTATCAACTTATTGTATTTTAAAGAAAATAAGTGTGCATCATTAATTAATGAATTCCTTTTAATCTCCTCATTACAAGCTGTCCACTTTTGTGTCGAGTTTTAGGAGCTTGCACACTGATGTACTAAAATATGATTAGATAATGACACAGAGTTCAGGAAGATCACTTGATATCTCAGTGTTATGAAAAATGGCATAGTAAGACAAACGTCCAGGATTTGGTTCCCATTATATGCTACTTTCAATTAAAAGAATATGAGTCAAGTACTTTTTAAACTTAATTCGGGCCTTCCAATCGGATATTATCACGCAGAGACGAAAAATCTTAATCTTTTTCAAGTCACGCCAAGCGGATAAATTGTATGATCTTGAAATTTTGGGATTTTTTTGGCATAGCTTGCCTGGAGGGAGAATGGAAACCCATTAGAACAGCTATTTTTTCCATCATCGGAAGTATCTAGACTATTGCGAGACGGACACTTTGAACTAGAATCGTCCAACAATCCTCACCCCAAGTTCCAAATCTGATTAACACATTGCACCGTGGGCCAAAGCTATTTTTAGTGATTCCATAAAATTAATATATACATATTTACCTATACCCACTTCAGCAGTCACATGATTTAACGCACTACTCTAGTGTTAAACTAGACTACCAATGGCAGAAAGATCAAGGTTCGATTCTTGGTCGAGTGTACTGAGCTTTTTTCAAAATGGTTTTCTATTCTTCCTTCACGGAAATGCGGTTAAACTGCTTCTAAATATAACCTTCCTTATCCCTAAAACTAGCGTAATTAGTCATAAGCATATTATTCAAACGGGTAGTAAGATGCGATGCTAAATAAGAGTAAATAAATAATAAATGACATATTCCAAATAACAATACTCTTAACACACATTGAAAATTACATGATCCAACATATAACTTCAGGTTTAAAATAGATTACTGGTGACGTTGAGATAAAGGTTTGAATCCCGGCTGGATGTCTTTAGGGTGACTTTTTATTGGTTTTAACCCAATATTCTTTCCTTCAAATGTGGGTACATTTCTTCTATAACTCTACCTTCCACATTCTTATTCGACTAACATAACTAAGCAATGAGTATAGTTCTAATATATCCCAATATGTGGTGTAAAAAAGCCTAAATAAAACAATCTACCCTATGAGAAACCAGTTAGGTACAGTCACTGAAATTTGTGCACTGATGAGGATTGAGGGTCAAGTTAGGAGGAAAAAGGGGATTGTGGGGGTTGGGGATGAGGGTGTTTCATCAAGACAGTTTGCGAGAAGAAAAAAATTAAAACACTATCCGGTGAATCGATTTTCAATTGCCTGGCTGAGTAAATTGCTTGTATAGTTGACATGAACTAAAATAAAATGTTTTTCTAGCATTTTCCACACCATGCTGAGTAGATTTTTTCTTTAACAATTTAACTTTTTTTCCCTTTGTTTTTGAAATTACCAATTAATAATGTATAATAAATCCATCCTAGTTATTTTAACAAAATAGTAAACTGTAAGTCTAACAAGTTAACAGGGAAATAGAATTTCTAAATATTTCTAAATATTTATCGTAAAATAAATATGCATTGTATGTAAAAACTAGAGCGATATTTCGAAGTATGACGTGCTAAATACTTGTTGGTCGTAGATAATTTCCCAAGAGCCCCTTTTCCAGGAAAATAAAATAAAATAAAATAAAACTATTTCCCGGTTATATCAACACATTTTAAAAACTGTATCTGAAACTTTCAACTTTCCTTTAATGTAAAATGTAAATAAATATAAAATAAATGTCATTTCTTTCTTTCTGTTTATTTAAATTATATATATTTTTTTAGGTAAATCGAAAGATTTAGGATTTTGATTTTAAAATATATTTTAAAGTCTTAACATTTCAAATCAATTTATACTTTTATTTTTTGTCCAGAAGTATTGTTAAATATTGTAATAGCATGACTTAGAAACATTTAGAGGGATGATATTAGAATTGACAGGAATGATATTGGGTGTAATGAGATTGACTGGATAGAACTATCCTGTGAAACCAGATAGTATTTGTCCAGGGGGCCGAATTATGTTACTTCAAAATTAAGTTGGATTGAATATGAAATACGGAGGTGCGTGGAAAATTACGCCATGTCCAAGTTAAGCTAGGTTGATTAAAAACACATTTTAGAAGGAAAAGGGAGTGTAAATTAAGTGAGTGAAGAACAGCCTACACATAGAAAGCATTAAATACAATTACTGTTGAATTTATTATTTTGTAAAAAAATACTATTAATGGTATGACTAGATTGTAAGATAAGATAAGAATCTACCAACATCTGATGATAAGGAGTCGATTTGCTTAGCTTCTGAGTCCACTTTGCTTTTATTAAAATATAAATACATTTTTGAACAATAGTTAACATTACTTGAAGTCTTCTTAATTTTGGTTTCAATGTTTTAAATTAATTCTTATCGAAACAAATTGATTCTGAGACTTCCAAATCGGTTTCAAAAAATACAGTTTTATTCATAAGAATATTCTATTTGTTTTCACACAAAATATACTATACAAATACGGAAAAAACAAATACGGATATGTATTTAACTATGCAAAAAACTTTGTGACCTCATAGCACAGGATAAATAACACACAGATAAGGAAAATGTTATTGTCTAACATTGACACACACTATAAACTATAGCTATATCCCATACTTAATCTAATCTTCTGTTCCTGTCACTGATGCATTTACGCAACGTCTGTATTTAAAAAAAATTAAAGGAAATTAGGTCAGATCCCCGCCAAATATTCTTCAATTAATTCCTGCTGTGTAGTATGATGTCATCAAAAATTTAAAAAAAAAATATTAATTTTCTGAAATACGAGAGTTTTAACAGTTGCCACCCAGGAATTTGTGAATATGCAACGGCGCCAGTCGTGATGTCATAAGTCTGGCTCATTGCCAACACATATTTACATGGCATAGTTCGTGCAAGTTACATCAGAAATGCAATTAACTTTTTGAAATAATCTTATTTGTAATGTTTTTTTCTGTTCAAAATACGTCCTAAATGAAACTTATATTTTATGATTGTTAGGTATCGATTAACATGTATTCAATTTGGTTTCTAACAATAAGCTATATTTGTAAGAGTTTAATATTATTGATTTTTTTTAATTTTACAAAAATACAATATTATTCAAATATTTATTTAATAATATTGCTTCAATAATAATATTATGAAAGTATGTGTTTTTGATTATTATTAAAACACTATAGGATGTTGTAAAAATCCAACCATGCCAGTCCTCATGCCATTTTTTTAGTGCCAATCCCTGAAGGATAATGTTCACGGGCTGTAAATAGGAATATCGAGGGCTGCAGATTAAGAACAACATTTTGGGAACCCCTCTCTTAGACAGAACCAGAAAGAGCCATCGGGTGTGGGATTGTTCCCATCAACACAGAGATATCAAAAAGGATACGAAAGGAGGAAGGGTTAATTCAAAGCCACCTTCACTCCGTAACGTGACTCTTAGTCGTCTGTTATTCCTTGACCCGCTAGCCGCTGTCATGGTTTGCCATCCTAACCTCCCTCTGCAGTTCAGAAGTTACTAGCACCCCCTCCCGTCCGCCCTAAGGTCGGTCTTTGCACGGCGCAAGAAGACTTATCTATCTCCGTAAGCCACAAGACAATGTCCGAGGAACCACTTCCTCCCCACTGTTAGCAATTAACGAGTCGGCTTCTCTGATTTCCTGTTAGAGGCGCCTTATCTACTTTCTCTTGGGACGTAATCCTATTTCCTTACGCCATAAAATCCCCCCCTCACAAACATGGAAACAAGTTAATTTTCATCGTTAAAAGAGTGACAAAAAGAGTCATTCTCATGTAATCCTCGTGGGAAGGTTAATTTTATGGGTGTAAGAATGAAGACTCGTCTATTTCATGATCTGGAGCGATAAATAGTGATATGGTATACTATCTTACAAACCATACATTCTTTAGTAAACTACAAGTTATTACTATTAATTTATTATTTTCGTTATAAATGACCTCATTTTGCTGGTTGAATGGCAACATATATTTCAATGTAACTTTTAGTGTGGCAAATGATAAAGGAAATTTGTGACTCCAAATAAAAATTGTAAAAAGTGTTGTCAATCCAACATTTAAAACAACACGCACTGTTGTAACAGGTTTATTAAAATGTCTTCATTTTGACTAATTAGTTCCGGCCGCCACAGATAAAATTAATGAAAACTTTCAAATTGAAAACCTGAGAAAATTTGTTACGAAATTTGATAATATGACAAGTTTCAAGAACATTGGCTGAATATCTGAACTCAATATATATCTTAGCTCCTCCACCTACAAATTTAAATCAACAGTTTTCGTTCTGTATTTTTTACCAATCATAGAGAATGCCAATTTACACACCCAATTTGGTACAAATTCTAACGATTGTTTCGAAATACTCAATTTTAGAGTTGGGAGATCGTTGTCAGACAGAACATATTTTCATATCTGACCGAAAATTATGGTAAATTTTCAAGTGTTCCAGACTGTAAAGAGGAAGTAAATCATCCTTATGCCCTCTCTTGTCAAAACACATAAGTGTGTAAACTTCTTCGCTTGAATTTGTAATCATAATAGAATCGATCACAGAAGAAATCAAATAACAGTTTGAAGTCGTAAAAATCAGAAAAATATAATTCCAAGTGTCTTTGACAGGTTTTTCATCCAATTTACGTAAAAATGCCGCTTCACTTTAAGTATACCACCTAATTTTTTTTTCCAAATTTTTGACTGATACGCATGGAATGTTATAGGTTGGATCAATTATAGTCAAATACTTTGGAGATTTATAATGAGTTGAAACAAGGAGATGCACTTTCCCCATTTACTTTTTAATCTAGCTTTAGAGTATGCTATTAGGGTAATGGAAAGTAGGGAAGTGTTTATATTAAACGGTAAAATGCAGCTGTAGAATACAAATGTGATTAAACTTTTTTGGGAATTAGTTATAACACTGTTGCAGGACATGGGTACATTTTATTAGAGGCTAGTAAGGACATAGGTTTTAGAAGTTAACGAGGAAATAATTAATATATGATCACACATAGAACACAGATAAGGAACGATAATATAATTTCAGAGATGACTTCGACCAATATATTATTTTACACGGTTAATGAGTCTAAATATTTAAGAACAATTTTAACTAGCAATAAAGATATTAGATTAGAAAATATGAAAATAATACAGCTAGAAAATTCATGCTATTTACTTGATCAGTAGGTTGTTAACATCTTACCTGCTTTCAAGGAATGTATAACTCATAGTATAAAAAAACAAAATTTTAACCGGTTGTTCTCTTACCTTACATAACGAAAATAAATGGTACGGCACACCGCACAGACTTTCTCTCTCTTTCTATAAACTCGTAAGATTTCTGAACGGAATAATGTACATTGTATCATCACCACTCCACATAAGAACACGCATAAAATAATATACAATGATATATAATCAATGAGAAAAGAGGCGCATCTTTGTCCACCTAAGAGCATTTCAAACAGTTTAATGTCTTCCACAAGGGTCAACACTTCGTATTAAAATTTCGATTTCTGGTTAAAATTTTAACATTTTATAAGGTGTTGCAGATCTTCAAGTCATCGCATTGATATTTAATTATTCATTTATACATTTTGACCAATAAAAAATGTAAATATTGACTATTGAGTCTAAAATGGAGATAGATCATTGCTATGCAAACATTTCTCCTAAGAGATTTAAGGAAAAATAACATACTTTTTTAGATACTTATATTTAATTACTCTATGGCATTGGAGAATTATTGCGTTAAGACTTAAGTAGTATATGTTTACAACTAAAGCTCACAAAATTGTATTAATATATTTGCAAATATCTCAGAAACTGTTGCTTTTATAAAAATATATGTCAAATAAAAGTTTTTTATTTCTAATAGTCCTACAATTTTGCAATGATAAGTTGTTTAGTTTCTCAAATAGTTGTGGAGATACGGAAATTAACGCTTCTGTAAAGTACCCTAAAAATCATTTTCATAGGAAAATGAAAATAGCCAGTTTATTTATAATCTTAATCAACGCCTAGATACGAATTTTAATCAAAATCGTTTGAGCAGATTTTGAGAAAACCAAATTTTTCTCTTTTCGCCCTTCAGTAAACTACCCTTAATTTTAGGGGTAGATATCCAATTCCAAAAACCCCTCGGGGAAATCCTATGAAAACCCTAGATATCAAGTTTCAGCTCAATCGGTAAAATAGTTTAGACTCTAGTTGGAGGTACAGACAGACAGACAGACAGACGGAATTTCAAAAACCACTTTTTCGGATTCAGGAAGTCATGAAACGTCAAAATTAATCAAAATCTCGAGTTCGATTTTTTTTGACGATCACCATACTTTCTCTACCTGTAAGATAGAGAGAAAGTAAAAATGATGTTTGTAAACAACATCCTTAGGAATATATTTGGACCAAAAATGAAAGATACTAGTAAGTAGTTTAGGAGTTTCCATAATGATGAGCTACATGTCAAGTAGTCATCACAATATACTGATATAATAGCCAAGTCTCGTAGATCAAGGTTGGTATACCATGCAGCGCGAATTGAATAGTCTAGAACCATATTCAGAGCATTGACTGGAAAGCCAATGGCAAAAGACCATTGGGAAGACCCGCACGCAGATGGGAGGATATCGTGGGAATGGACCTGAAAGAGATAGTGTAATGAGGTGGACTGGATACAACTATCTCAAGATAGGGATAGGGTGTAGTGTGGTGGACTAGATAGAACTACCTCAAGATAGGGATAGGTTGTAATGTGGTAGATATAACTATCTCAATACAGGGATAGGGTGTAGTGAGGTGGACTGGATATAACTATCTCAAGATAGGGATAGGGTATAATGAGGGGGACTGGATATAACTATCTCAAGATAGGGATAGGGTATAATGAGGGGGACTGGATATAACTAGCTCAAGATAGGGATAGGGTATAATGAGGGGGACTGGATGGAACTAGCTCAAGATAGGGATAGGGTGTAATGAGGTGGGCTGTATATAACTAGCTCAAGACAGGGATAGGTTGTAATGAGGTGGGCTGTATATAACTAGCTCAAGACAGGGATAGGGTATAATGAGATGGACTGGAGAGACTTAGTTTAAGATAGGGTTAGGTGGCGTACTTTAGTGAGTGAGATTTTCGATTTTTAATAATATCGTGTAGGCTAATACTGCATCAAAAAATCAATCAACCAGCATATGCCGTCAGAATAAAGTTTATTTTACCATGCGAGCTAGTTAACTCAAATTCACCACAATTCTTTCACCCATAACCAATTTGCCACTCGAGGCAGTAGAAAAACAACTTTCCCACCTTCGGGTTTAAGGCTTTTCCTAAGCAATAGACCGGACTATTGATAATGAGGAGATTGAGGCTTAAATCTCAGTCTGATTAATTATGCGTTGTTTTTTGCTAAATATATTTACCTTTGTTCATCCCTGCGGCTGTGGCTACACTTAATCCAAATCCCAACTTTCTCGTCCCCAGCACGTAATCATAATAATTTACATATGTAATTAGCACAAAACGGTTAGTAAGGTCTGGGGCTAGAAAAAATAATGATAAAGATGTCTGTAAATTTAATGGTGATATGTTTTTTTAGTTTGTTGTGTTACAATAAATATATTCGGGCCAAGGCGATCATAGAAGTAAATTTAGACCAATCATGTGCAAATGTTTAAAACTAAAACACTTATGATATTACAATAAATCAATCGAAGCCCCATTATGTGGAACTATTGGCCAGTACTAATGTACCGTAGCCCAGGGAAGGCCTGAATGTACTAATCGTACATCCTTTCCGTGGAGGCTCTTTCCATGTCCCGATGAGATGAGGTGATGGTAATAGGGAGTATGAGGGTAAGGAACTATTAGAAACGTTTAAATATAATTTAATCCTAATCAACAAAATCCTGGTGACCGTTTGGCTCATTCCTCTTTTGGGAAAATTAGCCACGGTATTGGCCGGGAATCGACCCCGGGACCCCTAGGTAGCTATGTACACTGAACACAACACCATGGGCCGGTTATTTTAAATAATAAATAATAGCTAATAGCTAGTAGTAGATATGATTAGTATTAAGTTTATTTTAATAATATAAATTAATCTTACGGTATCATAATAATGAAGTATTTTAAAAATATACATTTTTTGACAATGGCTTTTTAGTTCAAAATAATTATTTGAAAATAGTTTTTCATGATATATAAGAGTATATAATTATTTTTATAAGTACAAACATACATTAATTAATTTTATAAATAAAAATGTGTTGATTGCCTACCAAAAAATTAATTTTTCTTGTTTGAAAGGTTTAAAAACGTGTTTATCATTCATAAATTAATAACGTTTATTGTGATTGAAAATATGTTTTGTTTGTTACTGCGAGGAAAACTCACTCAAGGGTAATTTACTGAAAATCAATTTTTGAAAATCTGTTTCTAAGCCATACTAAATGATATTAGAAAATTGGTATGAATTTGTCATAGTAGTTATTTCTTAATAGGTTGGCCACTCTGCCGTCACAAAAATACTGGTGAATTCCCTCTGTATTTAATTTCCCCATCATAAATCAAGTAGTATATTTCATTGTGTACAGCCTGTACAAATATTTAAGCCTGAAGTCCCCAAATTAAATTATGTTGTCTAGTAAATACAAAACATAATAAAATAAAAAAATAACTAAGGAAGAATAATTAGCCATCCATGTCTTTTATATTATTATTAGCACCGCGTCTTACTACCCGTTCGGGTTATACGCACTTACGCTAATGTGTAATGGTAGGGTGATTGTGAGATGAAATGGAGGACCTACAGTTTAACGTAGGATCCGAACCACGGTGGAGGCCTGGCATTCCACACATTCACAAGTTGTGATTAATACACGTCTTGTCAGAGGTGAAGGAAGGGTTTGGCAATCAGACAAATCTGTGCCGGGACCGAGGATTGAACCCTGGACCCTCAGCACAGAAGTCTGATACCTTACCCCCTAGACCACCAGGTCACCGTCATGTCTCTTATAGGGATATCCACTTATTTTTAATCAATTAAATAAGGATGTGTAAGAATTTAGAAACTGCAGTCGCACTATCGTGAAGGGATGGAAATCTTAAAGGGGTAAAACAAAATTAGCTTACAGCTGGGATTCCAACATTGACCTAGCGTCAATCACGAATTAGAACTTATGTGCCCATCAATGTGGAATTGGCAAAAAAAAAGTTTCCACTTTTCTTTTACAAGACTCATTTCTTTTGCTTATAAATACAGAAAATATTATTCTGAAATTGGAACAACTAAAAGAAACTTTATGATCATATCTAAAAAAATGTACCAATTGAAATACCAAATTGCTTTTTTAAATAAGTAGGTCTAAGTTTGAAAAAAAAACCAATAACGATAAAACATTTGATGTTTCAAGAGCTGAAGATACTTTCAGTACACGGGTTTTACGACTTTGAATGAAACTTTGAGTTGGGTGGATACAAATGTCCTACTAAAACGTATAAAATAGGTGTTTATATTGGACACCCAGTGACCATCCTACGATAAAATAACAGTGTCAGAACCGAACAAATTAAACATTAAAACGAAGAAATAGTGATATAAAAAATACATTATCATTTCTTTATTACTTTCGTGAGAAAAAAATAAAGTCACCGTTTTTGTTTATTTAATGGAATAGATACTATTTATATTTATAAAGAAATTATTTTCGTATTCATACTTTTCAAAAAATTAAACGAAACCATTGAATCGTACATTTGGAAAGAGTTATATCTTAAGAGATACCTTATATTTAAAATAGTCACTTTCGCAATACATTGGAATTTAGATTGCAGGGAGGTTGAAGCTCGAATCCTGGTCGGGTAGAATGAAGTTAGTTTTTACTAAATGGTTTTCCACTCTCCTTAATCAAATATGTGGGTACACTTTATATAAATTAAACTTTACTCAATACAAATATATTCAAATAATTAGTACATACTAGTGTAGCACAAAATTGTAGTAATAGGCGGTGCCAAACAAAATAAATGAAAGGGGTAAAATCTTTAATACAGCCAACCGTGGTTTTAACTACGATTTTACTTTTTATTATCAGTCCAATATATCACAAGAGTATCTTAGACCATGTGGCCACTGAAATGGGCTATATTTAACTAAAACTATACCCATAACCATTTTATTTGACACAAAGATGTTTCTATTTACTTTTATTTACCTCTTAATAATCACTATTTGTTGATGTACTTATTTTTTTGTTTTTAATAAATTTCAATACTAATTTCAAATTTCGAGATATACCCTTCTTTTGAGGGTTATTCTCAAGAATTTTGAAGTATTTTTCTGTTAAAATTCCCCCAGAGCTGATTCTGTGAGAGAACCTCACGTCTATCAAATTTACAGCAATTTTAACCAGGAGTAGTAAAGGTCAGACCATCCACCCTCCCAACCCCCCAGACACATCCCCGGAACCACTGGGCTATGGGGCCCATCTTCGGAGAGGAGGTACCCCTTGAGACCTTACTCCAAACAATTTCCCCCCTCACCCTCTCCACCTACCCAACTCCCCATACGCATCTCCAGAATGGCTCGGGCTTGGGAATTTATCTTCGGTTGGGGGTCACCTGTCATTAAATTAACGGAGTTTACGTTTATCTAATAAATATTTTACGGGAAAAAAATATATATTAATCTGCTGTAAGAATTAAAAATAAAGTATTTATCATCGCGACTTAATAATCATTTACAAGGCCAACGACGTCCCTTTCATTTATTTGTCTTCTTGATTAATCTATGGATTGTAACGAGAATGCAGATGGAATTGGAAAATCTTTTGGAATGTTTTTTACTTTCTCTTGACACATTGGAGAGAAAGTATTGTGATCGGCAAATAAATCAAATCCGAGATTTTCATAAATGTCGACGTTTCATATCTCCATGAAATAAAAAAATGTGGTTTTCACATTTCTGTCTGTCTGTCTCTGTCCATCTGTCAGTACCTCAGCCTAGAGATGGCTCTTTTACCGATTGGGCTATAACTTGGTATTTAGGGTTTTCATTAGGTCCCCCCCGAGGGATTTTTGGAATTAGACATCCAACCCTGAATATTAATATAATACTTTACACCTAGTCTTACTGAGAGTTGTAATTATACGCCTAAGTTCTAATTACTCTAATGAGTTAGGAATTAGGAAGTTTTAATATAGAGGAATTGAACCCGCATTTGCGCTCAGAGAATGGAAAACCATTTAGGAAAAACCACCTTCAGTTCATCCGAGCAAGATTCGAACCTCAATCTCCCCGTCCTTGGCAGTCTAGCTCCACAAGAATCTAGCGCGTTAGCTAATTACGCAACCGAGGCGTGTCCTAACCCTGAGATTAAGTTTATTTTACTAAAGGGCAAAAAGATAAAAAATCAAATTTCTCAAATTTCTCTATGACGATTTTAACTAAACTTTATATCCAAACACTCATTATTATTATTATTATTATTATTATTATTATTATTATTATTATTATTATTATTATTATTATTATTATTATTATTATTATTATTATAAGATTTAAACTCTCATTTCCTTATGAAAATGACTTTGAGGGTACTCTACATAGGGATTTTTTTTTTTTTAATTTACATCATTTCTCTGCAACTATTTGAGAAGCGAAATAACTTATTGATCTAAAGTTGTATTATTATTAAAGAAAAAACCTTTTATTTGAAATATATATTTTTATAAAACCAATAATTATTTAGATATAAGCAAAATTATATTATTTTTAATTTAGGTGTTTGAAAATGAAATCGATTATTATGCTCATTGGTGAATAACGATGTTTATCTTTTCTCAATTTTACTTTAACAGTGCTCCAAGTTCTTAGTACCATAGAGGAAGTTACAGTGTATACTATTCCAACTAAGATATTTGGTGTAGTGTTTCAATAAAAATTTATTTACCTATTATTTACTGTCACAAATTTTACGAATTTTTGGTAAATGTCTATTCTAAGATAAAAGTGAGAGAAACTCTATGTGGTTCACCGTATTATTTACCTTATTCATGGATTGAGTGTTGTATTTGGGGAGTCTTAAAAAAAATAAGGGTGGCCTTGGAATCTGTATGTAAAGTTCGGTTTATTTTATGTTTTTAGTATTTACGTGGTGTTTGCTGTGTTTGAAGATTACTACAGTAAAACCTTGGATTGCGAGTAACTTGGTCTGCGAGTGTTTTGTAAGACGAGCAAAATTTTTCAATAAATTTTAACTTGATAAACGAGCGATATCTTGCAATACGAGCAGTTTCATTGAATAGGTTCTTTGTTAAAGTCGCACAAAAAGAAAAATATTTGAGTGAGCCAACAGATAGCAGTGATTCCGTTAGTGACAGTGAAAGTCGTCCTAAACAATAACCCACCTCCTCTCCTCTCTCTCTCTAGTCCACCTCACACCAGCCACCATTAAATTTAATTAATACATTTGATTACAGTACAGTTACATTTAAATAACGAAAATAAAAAAGGTATTATTCATTATTAGATTAAATATTTTTGGGTTGTGGGACGAATCATCTGAGTTTCCATTATTTCTTATGGGGGAAATTCACTTTGGTATACGAGTGCTTTGTATCACGAACACGTTTACGAAACGAATTATGCTCGCAATCCAAGGTTTTACTGTATTTATTATTTATTTGAGTTATTTAACGTGCACTTTTGTATCGATTGATTATATAAGCACATGTAAACTTCCATGCGGAAGAGTGAAAATATCAATAAATATAGCTGGGAAATATATTTTCACATATCTTCCAGGGTTCTTTTACAAGCCACAATTGACATGGGAGTTCTCCTCCAAAGGAAATTGTGCTACGGATTAGTATCGCTCAAGAAATATCAGTCAACCCTGGCTGGATACGAACACACGATCATCATGTCCTGTGGCGAGCGCTTTACCCCTAGACCACTGAGGTAGACTTGAAGTGTACTTAAAATGATTACACTTACGTCTCTTTGTGTTTTATAGTTTTATTTAAAAGTATTTGTCATCCTTAGTTGATACAATGTCTATATTGTAGAATTTTTTTTATTTGTACCTAAATAGGTTCGTTGGTAATTTTTTACTAAAAATAAATTCAGACGAGTCGACTACATATTTTTCTTTACCAAGACTGTACTGGATGACAACTTGATACACAGAATAAGAAAGTATGACAGTAAGCAGTCTCTCTATCTTTCTCTCTCTCGTTATTTGTTCAGAAACTTCACTGCCCCATTCAAAGGAAACCAGCTCAATCCGTTTGTATGCATTACAAGCTTGCATGCAAAGTTCGTTTCAGTCTTTCTCAAGAATTGGTTGTTGACTCTCGACCTTACATCAGACTGATAAAGAATAAAACTTGTATTTTATTTAGTTTGAGTGGAAGAAAAAGGTCAAGGAAAAATTGTAATGTGCGTTGTGCTCATAAAAAAAGTGTATGTATACTTTAAGAACCACTAGAATAAATCAGGTAAGAATTTTTTTAACTTGAGTTTTTAATTAACATTATTATTATTACTATAACTTTACGATCTACCATATTAATTTGGAACTTATTATAAAATAACTTAAATATAGAATATGCACGAATCGATGTTTACGTGATTTAAGGTCCCTACCTTATTTTTTGTGCCATGGACCCCTTTGTCAGTTTGGTGAAGTCTATGGACCCCTTTGGTAGTTTGGTGAAGTATATGCAGCCCTTTGTTCGTCTGGTGAAGTATATGAACCCCTTTGTCAGTCTGGTGAGGTATATGGACCCCTTTGTTAGGATGGTGAAGTATATGAACCCCTTTGTCAGTCTGGTGAGGTCTATGGACCCCTTTGTCAGTCTGGTGAGGTCTATGGACCTCTTTGTCAGTCTGGTGAGGTCTATGGACCTCTTTGTCAGTCTGGTGAAATATATGAACCCCTTTGTCAGTCTGGTGAAGTCTGTTGACCCCCTTATCAGTCTGGTGAAGTCTGTGCATTCTTTTATCAGTTTGATGAGGTCTGTGGACCCTTTTGACAGTCTAGTGAAGTCTATGGAGCCCTTTGTCAGAATAGTGAAGTCTATGGAGCCCTTTGTCAGAATAGTGAAGTCTATGGAGCCCTTTGTCAGAATATTGAAGTATTTAGACCCCTTTGGCAGTTTGATGAAACATACGGACCTATTTGTCAGTCTGGTGATGTCTATTGACTCTTTTATCATTGGACTCATTTATCAATTTGATGTAGCCTATGGACACCTTCTCTTAATAATGTTATTATATGCATAAAATGGAATACACAGGATTACGAAGGAAACCAATTATCTATAATAATAAAAGGAAGTTATTGTCTGTGTGTGTTTGTTTGTGTGTGATGCCCAGCCAAATCTACGGCACGCAGAGATCTATAATTTTTAACATAGGTAGATGGACAGGGGTGGGAATGCACCTTTAAGCCAGATTCTTAAAATTTTAACTAGCTTTTTAACTAGGTTATTTTAAACAAATTTTTGAATAACATAGTTTTGGTCTGGTTTAGAATTACGTTTCAGAGATAACGTTTCCATATGAAATTGGACACCATGGGGGAATGGGGGATTATATAATTACTATACAACAGTGGGTCACGGGCAACGCCGTGCGGGATTGCTAGTATTTGAATACGTAGATACTATAAAATACTAGATTGTGATATGGAATTGTATGTGATTATTTACTATTGCATTAACTAATGAGATGGCGCATTGAAATATAGGAAATCGAAATCAGACATTAATTTTTAAAGGACATATTTTTACGAAGATTGCTTTCCCCATAATTTGATGGCATCTTTTTGGGTCGTATTTCCCCTCTTACGAATCCCTACAGGGCAACATTCCGGCTATAGACTGGATTTCTGATCACGAAAAGGTTGTTTTCCACTCTCCCTCTACGCAAATGTTAGTAAATTTATTCTAAAACACCAATCAATTCACATCTACCGTCTTATCGTAGCCATATATATATAGTTTGGTCGTGAAGTAAGGTGCAATATAAATGTACTTAAGTGTTAAATGTATTAGTAAGAAATTGAAAAATGATTGAACATCTAAATAAATATGTAAATTATATTTTGCACTACTTCTTTTATAACTACCCGAGGTATTTGTATTTAACTATACTAATGGGCTTAGGAACAGCAATATATAATTTAAGATGAAATATACATGAATCTACGTGGAGAGTGAGTGAAAAATCAATTTGGAAACCCCTTAAAATAAATCCAGGTGTGATTAAAACCCTAACCTTTCGTCACCAGCAAACAGTAATATGATGAACTATTGTGCCAAACGTGGGAAGGTCAAACTTATTTTTTTAGGCGATAACATATTCAAAATTCACTGAAATAAAATTATTATCGCTGAATGACTCTTATTGTAGACCCGGAAACACCCCCTGGAAAAATAAAGAAAAATCGCAGTGAATTTTTAGTATTCTCTTTTATGAGAATCCCAGCCTATATTAAATCAATACCAGTTAAGTGCTATGAACAGTAAAATGTAGACTGGCAAAGAAGTCGTTACTAAAAATAAGTGAAATAATTTACCAAAACTTCATCGATATTGAATGTTTTATGTTGCAGATTTTTACTGGTATCTGAACGAGCTAAATTGTCTTACAGAAAGGCAACAATATGGCTACTAAAAATAGACTTACTATAGAGTGCACATAAATTGTAAGGCATCGTCAAATAAAAGAGTTTCAGATATAGATAAAATTATAAGTGACGGGAAAATAAATAAGTTGTAACCATAAATATATGGGGTGCAGGGGAGGGACTTTATTCTTTGAAACGTTCTAAAACATACTCATCAGCAAATTTGGAAACGAGGAAAGTGTATCGTAAATAGGAAAGAATAGCGAGGATTTCAGATGAAAAACCATATAACTCTTTTGAAATTTTTTAAATTAAAAATACTGTGGATCAAATGCTTTTAAGGACTAAGCCAAAGGTATTCAAACTGGGGTACGCCAAGACACCTTAGTTGAACGTGAATTCAAAAATAAATATAGTATAATTACTTTTCATTTAAAACTTATTATTTAATTTATTATTTTTAATGTAATCTATTTTATATGTAGATTATCAAATTTTTTTATTTAATTTACCACCAATAATTTTGGTTGTACAAGGTTAAAAATAAGATATATTTAGGGGTACGATAACATAAAAAGTTATAAGGTGTCAATCGCAAATGGCTGGATTAAAGAAGATTATTAGTTTGAATCCCGGTCGGCTGTAATGAAGTTGGTCTTTCATAAATGATATCTCGATAGTTCTCACACATTATTTCAGTCATTCACGTGTCCGTCTGCTGATTTAAGGGTCTCTGATTCAATTCCTGGCATGCCCAAAATATTTAGTATTGGTTAAATGTGGGTTTCCCATTTTACAGTGATAAATTAACGACTGGAGGCTGGATGTCGTGTTAGTACTAGATTTATGTTAGTTTATAAGTCATGTGTTGATATAGACAGTTGGTTTATAAGGTCCACTCTAGAAATAAAATCTCACTCTCTTACCTCACAAATGTGATTAATTTCATTCTAAATACTACCTTCTTTATTCTCCATCCGAACGACGTCATTAATATAACTGTGTATTGCCCATGTGTTGGTTAAGATGAATTTATATTTCCATGTGTCCAACGTATTAGATTATATTATGACTCATTATCAAACTCACCTCACTTAGTGGACACACTGGCAAAGGCACCAGTCACATCGTTTGGTTTGACGTTGATGAGATGGTATGTGTTCGATTGCTTATAGTTGTTAAGATAAGGATTTTGTCTAAATAGTTTTTCACTCTTTCCTGATGCAAAGGATAATACAACTACTTCTAAATATAACTTTCTTATCCATATTCCATTCGTGTTGTTTGATGCGTTCACTACGGGTAATACTTGTTTCTAAACTAAAATACTTTGTTACTTTTTGCTGTGAAAAATTCTAAGCTTGCTAAAAAATATTGGGAAACTTAACTGTAGGTCATAGCTTTTTTACAGCAACTTTTAGAGACCTGTCAAATAATGTACATGAAATTTACAACTTCTCCTCTTCTGCTCACACAATGACAACAAATTGGTTCATAAAAAAACTTTACTAGACCATATAATATTTATTATACTTTCCTATATTTTGTTTCCATACTAAGCTATATTTATTTTTCCTAGCTTTTCATGTAAATATAAGGGGAAGAGACCCTTGGTAATACCCAGAGTAAGATAGATAATATTTGAATGGATCTGAAAGGGATAGGGTGTATTCAGGTGGACTAAGTAAAACTAGTTCAAGATAGGGATAGGATTTAATGAGATATACTGGATATAACTAACTAAAGACAGGGATTGGATGTAATTAGGTAGACCGGATAGAATGAGCTCAATATAGGGATATGGTGTAATGAGGTGGACTAAATAGAACTAGCTCAAGACAGGGATAGGATGCAATGAGGTGGACTGGATAGAACGAGCTCAATATATGGATAGGGTGTAATGAGATGTACTGGCTGTAACTAGCTCAAGACAGGGATAGGATGTAATTAGGTAGACTGGATATAACGAGCCTAATATAAGGATATGGTGTAATGAGGTGGGCTAAATAGAACTAGTTCAAGATAGGGATAGGGTGTAATGAGATGTACTGGATAGAGTTTTGTCAAAATGGGGATAGGTGGCGTACTTTAGTATGTGTAGCAATGATTTCTCGATTTCTTAGTGTCATAGCTTATGTAAGAAAGCAAGAATAGATTGAAAATAATACTTAAAATTTTGAGTATCTCAATCATTTCTATGAGAAATATTTTTTTATTTTCATAAATTCTTCCTCACTTCAGGGAGTGAACTAAATACTTGTTTCCTAGTTAAAAGATTCAAACGATATCTTTCGAAGTAATCTTGCAAATCATCTTATTCCATTTATTTCTATATAATATTAGAGTTTCGCTGAAACTGCACAAAACATAATTTTAGTATTTTATAGGAAAATAAGCTTAAAAGCATAAGAAATATCATGTAAACTTTCTTAGCAGAATCTCTAGGTAATGTAATTTTCTACCCTTTTGAGAGTTATACTCCCATATTCCTCTAATCTCTTTCAACCCTTCTGTGATTTGAATAGTAAGAACTTCCATTTCTCCTGACAGACAAATATAAAGGAATGAAGTGAGATGAAATTCATGCAAAATACTCTTAGATCATTGGGGACGATTGTGGATTAATTTGTCTCTACCTAAAAAATAATCTGTACCTCTGACCACTTGGTTTAAATTTCTAGACTTAAGTCTTGCAAAGTCCTTGTTGGCTGGATGTTAGGAACTAAAATCTCAACCGAGACAATATATTTTTTTTATTTCTATTTTAATAAAACCCTTATATTAAGAAAATAATATAGGCTATATTTATAGATACAGATATTTATATATATGTATTACTATGATTCTGTCGTACGACATATCCATTCCCTTCGTCAGTAAACCTCGCCCACCGATGCACCCTGTCCTCTGCCTCCTTCAGCTCCCAGAATTTTATTCTTTCCTTCAATCATATAATATTTAATTCCTCCCGCTTCCTAATTTCCTCTTTCCTTCGATCTTTCGTTCAATGACGTCATTTAGAAGGCAGGTAACCCCAAGGATTTTTTACGATCCAGTTTGCTTTTCACCAAAGTATCATATCCAAAATGGTTCTATTCTTACCCAATCTTCTTAGGACTTCTTCATTTGTCATCCCGTTCGCCTACCTGATCTTCTCAAGTCTTCTTCAGCACCACAAATCAAAGCTCTCGATATAAATGTAAGTGTACACTAGAGGGTTTAATTAAGTACAGTATCAATACCTCTCTTATGTAAGCTTTTGTCTTGTTACCTTACTTATTGAAATACATTAATAATTCTTATCAAGTTTTATGACACAAGGATGTGTGGCACTTGGAATTTTCTTTGCTCACGATATTAACTGCTCATATCCCCCCTTCCCCCGCATTTTATTTTCACTTCAGATCTGCGTAGATATTGGGGCATCCCCAAACTAAGGCATGGGGGCTCTACCCCCCCTCAAAACCCTCCGGTGGGTACGCGACTGTGTTTGACCCATCCGGAATATATGTTATATTATTATGTTATAGTGATAAGGTAGCATACATTTAGATGATAACTACCCGCATTTTCTTGGAGGTTGGGTGAGTAACCATTTAGGGAAATTTACATTCAGTACATTCATATGTTATTCGAACCATAGTCTACACTTCATTGGCAAACCAGAATAGGCAGCTGGCATGCATGCCAACCAATTTGGGTGAAGTAACTTTAAAGCTCAAATTTCACCAATAGTCACGTGAATTAAAGCATCAAATTTATCTAATCCTGTTTTCCGGAAATAGAAGATTGTAGTTTGATTCTGGCTAGTTTTACATAAGATAAATTGTAGATTAATTTCAATATATTATAGCTATTTTTATAGTCTTAACTATGTATTTATTATTTAACGAGCACATTAAAATTATTTAGATTATATCAGCACTCTACTTACAAACTTAATAATACAAAACCCTAACGCTAATATATTTATAGAGTATCTAAATAATATTTAAAGCAATAAATTGTTAACCATATTATCGTATAGATCTAATTTAAGGGTCTGCTATAGCTAGAAAGTTTTGCTATTCTCTTAGCTAACTAAGCCAGCAAGGTGGGTATTAGCTATCGTGTTAGTTTCGTGTTGAGCTAGACTTCCGAGGACGGGGAGATCGAGGTTCGAATCTCGCTCGGGTGAACTGCGATTGGTTTTTCCTACACGGTTTTCCACGCGCCATCTAACCAAATGCGGGCTCACTTCCTCTATATTTAACCTTCACAATTTTTAGCTGATTAGCATAATTAGTAGACCATACTTTATCGTATAACATGTACGGGTAGTAAGATGCGATGCTAATTATGCAGACGTACTAATATTGTAAAATTACACACATCACCTTGTTTTAACCTATTGTTATCGAGTATTATAATACATATTAATAAAAATACACTAATATATACTATGAATATTATTTATACATAATCAATATAATATTTATTTCAATACCATGTATCTACTTATATATATATATATTAAACATAAGCTATATGTTTTAAAATTGCTATTGGATATGCTACAAATGCTATGGTCGAAAATCAGTCCCCTGTTGATTGTGACTTTTGAAGGTGTGTGAGATACTTTTGTGGCCAAACATGTATACGCTTTCTCACTTGCTCGTAGAAATTCAGAGCTGAAGGCTACTACACTTTCAGGACTCCCAGCCAGATAGTGTGGGCGGAAGACATTAACTAGCTAGTTAGTTGAGTGCGGGCACTGCTTCAGTTGGAAAAATAATGCATGAGGACCAAATTTTTGGAAATTGGCCCTAAAATTGCAGTTGAAAATGGGTATCTGGGAATATTTCTTTATAATATTTATGAATACGTTACTATTTTTTTTACAAAATACAAATAATTTAAGGGTGGTTTGTAAATAATTATTTTTTAAATATTTGAAGAAATTGTTGCACTTCTATTTTCTATAACGTTTTGTTTTATGTGATCTTCTTATATACCAAATTGACGAGAGTGAGATAAATATTGTTTTGACCGGTTTTTTCCCTCAGAAATCCTGTAGTAAATTCGTATTCTGGAGGCATGTCTGGTGGTTTCCCGTTTCAGGACTTTGAAGGCGCGACCCAGATGAATCTCTCAACAGCTAATCTGAAGAGAGAAAGAGGTAGATCCCTCTAGTGAGTGAGTGAGTTATATCTCCTTTTTCTCTTCCGTCAACATAGCAGCAATCTATACGTGCGTGGAACCCAATATATGGTCGAGTTCATAAAGATATATCCTGACAAACTTTATATTATGCATCCAGTAAAATAGTAAGTCCATAATTAACTAAGCCCATTATAAGTATCAGTATTTAAATATAAAGTTATTTGAGGGACATTTTTTAAATATTTATCGATTATTAGAAACACACTATTCAAGATATTTTTGCCTAAAATAGGTGCCTGCCTTGGTCAGCGAGAAGTTATCAATTGCTGACAGGCCACATGGCTTAAAATTCAATGGCTTGTGTCGTTTCTGTCTAAACTTATAATCCATTTCGCCCTTTACCAACATCCACCCTTTATAAATTCAATAAGAAAGAGGAAAATAAAAACACGAAACTTCTTATCTAAGACTAAAGAAGAAAGCTCGATGCTAGTTCCCAAACATCTTAAAATGTTCTTTTGTGATTCTATCAAAACATTACTATACTTTTTAGAGGAAGGTTAGGTATAGATACACTTTTCATCAAACCTAATCTCATAGATCCACAAATAGGTTTGAAAGATAAAAAAAACCCATTGAAATGGAGAGCTATGTCCCATTTTTTACAGATTTTATATATATTATTACAATTAAAATAATATGGCTGATAAGGGAAAATCAGCCCTGTTGGAATCTTTTCACTTGATTCATGCATCAACCATATTTAAAAATAATGCATTGTAGAATTATAAATATTGATTTTGATCTGTATGTCCATGTGGCAATTTTTCGCTTAGGTCTACTGAGATGGTCCCCATAGGTATTATACCGTAAACAGTTTTTATACAGATAGAAGTCCATGTCATTCATACTTTGCCAACAATTGGACTTTTAATCAGAAAGGTACTATCCTAACGTTGTGAGCTTTGTGACACACCTCCTAGCGTGTATCACATATTGGTGAAGTTTAACTTTAATGGTTTGATTTTAATGGTGACTTTCAGTTTTTGCTAATCAACAGTACGGATTAACTCATTATTATTTCTTTATCATCGTGTATTACAACCTGTTCAGGTTAGAAGCAATGAAGCTATTTATTTACTCAGTTTTATAACCAGGCGAATCTTTTAGATTACATTTGAGTTTCACTTATAGAGTACAGGTAATTCACTTAGGGCCGGTCTTATCATTATCGGATAAATTTTGCTATCGGGAGGTTATAATTAGCTACCAAATAAAGGTAATAAATCACTTTAATATTTTAAGCGTATTATGAACTGGAATCATCTGCCAGATAACTATCTGTAGGATAAATATATTTTTATGCAGAAAGTGCAAAGTTGATACCGTTTGTACTGTGGCGCGCATGCGTATAAACACTGCTGCTACCGCTACAACCTGGCCAGTGGCTTCTACGCTCAACATTAGTTAAATAATGGCGGCTTAGCGAGTGCAAGGAAACAGATTGTGTCACGTTGAAGCAGAAGCTAGGTTGTTTTTCAAGTTCTAATTTCGGTATTTGCCAAAATGATATCAATAGTTTGGTAAAACGTTTACAGAATTTCATTTATTTTACTCACATTTAAATAATTTTTTTCTATATAACTATAGCTCTACAAATAGCTTGCTAGTTTTTAAAGAAGTGTGAATTAAATGTTCTTGCTTTATATAATATACTCAGAGTGTGAGCATGTGCCTACTAAACACGTAAACCAAGATTTTAACCTAAAAACATTCTTTTATAGTCGAAGCCTCATGAAAAACTGAGAAACAACTCGTCACTATGGCAACGCCAATTTCAACTTTCATATAAAAATTATCAGGTACTTAAACCTCCCGATTAAAATGTGATGGATAAATACAATTTATTTGGCAGATAAAAGCTGTATGATGGTCAAAAGACGCACTTTTAACTTATCAACCAGATATTAATATTTAACCAGGAGTCATAATATTCATATTAATAATTTTTTTAATATACCTAGTACATGTTTATATATTTGTATTTTATATTCAATGTAGTTTATACACCTTCTGATACAATCTGGGTTTTATTAATATTTTGCCTTACAGGTATTTTACTATGTATTTATTTGAAAAATAAGAGGCACTAATGACCTTTTTAATTCAATGTACCTCAAAACGCCAATAATAATAATTTTCATTAAAATTTTCATTTTAATTTAATAATAAGCTTTATCTTTATTATTGTTAAGTTTTAGAACTAGGTGATTAATGTATGGGCATCCTGTATTTTCCAACCTGATGGGCACACGGACCAAAGTTGTGACGTGGATTGTCAACTGTAACTTTTTTTTTAGTTCATAGACGTGTTTGAACCGGAAGTGGACAGGTGTACAATATTAATACCTTTGTATCGTTATATCGAAGGGTGGAAATCAGATTTAGCATCATCGAGTCAAGTTTGGCCGCTTCTAGCATTAAGAGCTTTCTGTTTTTAGAATTTACAATGAATAGAATAAAAACATTACCTAGTTGAATTCTGAATTAATACAATACGTACATACAAGCTCTGAAATTTTATATATTTATATATAAATACATATATACTACTACTACATATATATAAATTCTAGAATTTTATATATTTGTATATATAAACAAATATACTACTACATATATATATATTTAATTCCAGAGTTTGTATATTTGTATTGTATTAATTTCAGAATTCAACTAGGTAATAGTGTTATTCAATTCATTGTGAATTCTACATACTACTACTACTACAATTATATATTTATATATGTTGTAGTAGTATATATATATATATGTAATTTTATTCGTGGTCTTCCAGGTCTTCTCTTCATATTTTGCCTTATTTGATATCCCTCAATAAGCCCTTTCTTCTCATAATGTGATCCATCCACTTGGCATTTATTCGTTGAGTCAACTGCATATTGGTACTATTTTAATTACCTCTTAACTCTTTCAATATTAAAAATAAATCTATTGGAGGTATTAAAGTGCACTTTCCAAACCAAATGGTTAAATCAGCACATGACCACTAAACTAGGTTTAGAACAATCACAAAATCTAGTACCCGGCTGTTAATTACCGTAAAGGGGTAAACCCACGTTTCACCAATAATAAATTGTTAGCCTATACGGGAATCAAACCCGGAAAGCAGAGATCAGTAGACAGACACGCTACCGACTTAGCTAAGTTGTCAAACTTTTTTCATCCCTAAACCGATATGTCTAAGTAAACCTCTCTCATTTCTTTCAGCACCTCATCTCAAATAATTCCAAACATTTTATCTACTTTTTCTTCAGGAACCCTGTCTAAATTCCATAAAAATGTATGCTCCAAATATAGCACCTAACCAGTTCCTAACTCATTTCCAAAAATTTTTCTAATCATTAATTTATTTTAAAAAACAATCACAGTTTATCAAGTGTCAAATTAGTTTAAGACTTGTTTTGATATAATGAGTTTATTGGGGATCTTGACAGATTTGATTAGTTGTAGAAAATTGGCAAACCAAATTAGTGGTCCTGGGATGGATTTTTTTTGTCTAGGTGTAATTTTTAATAATATATTTTTAAGTATATAAAGATAAATACACTATTATTAAATATTGGCGTTTTAGATCCAGTTCAATTTCAAATATACATTGAAGACACAAATTTCTTTACTGTATATTTAATAGTGATGTGGACTAAAATGTACTGATATAAATTACAAGCCACTCTAAAGCGGTCGTTCCTTTTTTATTATAATATATAAACGTGGTCTACTTTAAAGAAACAATATTTTCTAAAACTGGATTCTATAGGGCCCCTTCGTAACTAGCTCGTGTCCTATAAGCACGTACGTGGACAACGGTTCAACTCCCGTTTAATATGGTATTCACATTTACATGTTAATTAAGGATTTAATCCCAAAAATTTTTTTCTCCTAAAATGTTTCCAGCATCTTTATTGACTCGAATAAGTGAACATCTTATTTAAATCTTACTTAATTTGTCAATAATCCCTTAAAGTAGATATGCGTATTACTCGGATGGGTAGTAATACACAGAAAATGGGAAATAATAAAACCGATTGGACTAGAATTGGATAATTGTGAGGATCTATATCTACCAAAAGTAGCTCGTGACCTGGTGGGTTAGTGCTAAGGGTAAAGGTAAGGTGATTGTGAGATGAAATGGAGGACCTATGGTTTAACGTGGGATCCGAACCACGGTGGAGGCCTGGCATTCCACACATTCACAAGTTATTATTAATATACGTCTTGTCAGAGGTGAAGGAAGGGTTTGGTAATCACATACATTTGTGACAGGACCGAGGACTGAACACCTTACCCCTAGACCACCAGGTCACCTCACACTAACTTCAATATTTTGTTTTTCCTTACCACAGATTCAGGAGTTACAAGAGATGACTCCACACAGAATTGACCGCGTGTATATACATCAATCAATTCCGATCAGGTCTTCATTCATCGTCTCGGAAAGATGCGTTTATACCCCTACAATATCTCTGGAGAAACTTGGTGGTGAGTGGATAAAAACATCTATGTAACAAAGATTTAGAATTTTACTTGTGAATGGTATTGAGTTTAAAACTCTTCTGGAGTATAAATCAGAGTTTTACAACTGGTGTGCCGTGAAGTGGTCACTAGCTGTGCTGAGGAATTTTAGGGGAATTTTGAAAAGAAGAGAATGGGAAAGAAAAAAATTCGGTGTAAAAATAAATCTTTTTAAATCTAAAGTCAACATATTTTTAAAAATCAACGCAATGATTAGAATGTTAGTTATTGAACTTATAAGCACCATTTTAATATTTGTTTTTTTATGAAAAAAATTTCTCCTTAAAATGCCTGATAGTGTGCCTGGACAGTTTTAGCCCTTTATTTTTTTCAGTGTTCCATCAGATGAAAACAGTTCAAAATCACTACCCTAGAAAAGACAACTCTTGAAACTTTCTTCAATATAGTTTTATAATCAGAAAACAGTCAACGTTAACTTCTTTACGTAAAAAGAATGAAGTTACCTAACCAAAAGCTTTAAATAAATATTTGTGCTTCATTTTGGATTTAAAGTGGGGTAAAGCCTGACTATAAGGGTGTCGTCTTTTTCCCGAAATCCCCGAAAACGTGACCACTCACCCTCTCCTATTATTAGCACTAGAGTTCGTGATGACAGAATCACGATCAACTTAACGTTCACTTAAGGTTAACTTAACGTAACTTAACGTTAATGTTCTCCTCGTGTTTTTAAATGGAAGCGATCACAATGCAGTTAACTTATCGTTCACTTGCAGTTAACTTAACGTAATAGATGTCTTGGGAGGTCTTTTACTTTAAGTGAACGTTACATGAAGGGTATCACGTGATCTAGCCAGCCAATCACTATGCGAGTGAGGTCTACAGTGCTATTTAGTAATTCATTTGTTGGTTTTATGACCAAAGTCTATTCTTTAGCTTCAGTTCTAGTGATCGGGCATTGAAACCAAATAATTAAACCAAAATAGGAAGACTAAATTTATCGAATAGTTTGATGATAAATATTTATTATATCGATAAAAAAACAGTAAACATTCACAGATCATCACTTTATAAATATTACAAATCACAGATCAAAATACATACTACTCTAGAATGCAGATATTTGGCTTGAGTTGTTGTTAAGTTACGTGAATCGTGATCACACATAGGTTTTCTTAAGTTATGTTAACTTTAAGTTAACGTTACGTTAAGTTAAAGTTAAGTTGATCGTGATCCCGGCATAAGTAGGGAAAGGAAGATGGCACGAGTCAGTTTTTTGGTACATAGTTTTAATAAGGGTTTATGGTCCATCTTAACTCCACAGTGGCACAGTGTCATCATTGAAAACAACTGATTAGGGGCAAGATGTTCGATATACTTTCACAGAATGACGAGTATACACTCCTTAGATTATCAAATGTTGGTACTTTCAGTTATGCCCATTCTACAACCAGTTGCTTTTCGGTCACGCCCTTGTAAAGCTCACTTGCAAGAAGTGCTTTGTTTGTTTTCTGCTTAAACAAATACTATATACATTAAAATGTCTGTAAATGTAAAATCGATCAATATGACTCTGTCATCAAAATCATTTTAAAGTTTACAAACATGGGTTGAATAGAATCAAATTAATACATAAAAACTTATTAATTATTATACTAAGTAAAGAATTTAAAATACAATACCCGCTTTTTAATATAATTTTTCATGAAATTTTACATCCTTGAACAAATAACTAATGTATTTGGTTGAATACAGTAATAGGCCTATATCTGTTTCTGATTGGCTGAATAAAAGACGAAGCAACTACATAAAACCAATAGATGTATGATTTTCATGTTCTCCTAAAATATATATTTTGACAGTTATATTAAGCGATATACTATATTACATGTACGAGTCCGACAAGAGGCTGTGACCGGTTGTAGACTGGTTATAAGGCTTCATCATTAAACAGAGTAACGCTTTTTTTTTCTTTAATTTTTTTAAATCCCTCCGCCTTCAACTAACACCAAGTAAACATTCATCTTCACTCCCTTTCTCTTACAACGTGTGCTACCTAAGTTTTCACATCAAGAGTCAATTTCGTCATTTCGTAGGGAAGCTTTTGTACCACTTAAAGAGGAGCTCAGATTTAATAACACTCATAATTCATATTGTATTCTGAATATAAATGATTTCAAATAACTTTATAACAGTACTTTATTAATTTTATTTATCAACAAAAAATGCTATGTAGATATTAGAGCTCTACATGAAATTTGGAAAGCTTACCTTATATCAGCGTTTGGCAACCTATCGCACTCGAGCCACACTCGGCACGCGGAGAAATTTCCAATAGCACATTGAGTGATTTGAATAGAAACAATATTAAAACTTGTTTTTTATTAAAACCATTGATGTAAGTAACAATTTAAAATTTTTTTTTTAAATATTTCAATCATTCAATTATTTTGTTTCAAAATTTCAAAATAACGTCTTCAGAACTTAAATTTTGCCGAACACATTTATAGCTATTGTATTTATTCTGATCATTCTGAATTATATTAAAATGTTGAGTATTCAAGAAACAGTAGTTATTTAATGAATTCTATTTAGAAACACTTTACATTTCACTAAAAAAAAAATCAACTTAAATAGTACAACTCTTTTAACAAAAATAACTATTATAAAAATATAAACGATATGGGTGGTCTTGGGTTGGTTGGCTCGCTGAGCGACTTTGTAATATTACTTTAGTACAACACTACTAAAAGGTTGTTGACCCCTGCCTTATATGGTTCTTCTTTCAAGATAATTCTATCGTTTAGCATAGTTTGATTTCTTTGGTTCTGGGGTAAAGTGCTCCCCTCAGGACCCGATGTTCATGGATTCAAACCCAGCCCGGGTCAACAGATTTTTATTGAGTGATACAAATTTGTAGCATAAATTCCTTCGGCAGGGAGGTAAAACCGTTGGTCTCATATAATTGTGTCGTGTAAAAGAACCCTGGAAGGTGTGGTAAAAAATATATTTCCCGTAAAAATTGGTATGTCCTTTTGGTCTCTTTCATAGAAATTCTTTTTTGTCGATATAATCAATCGATTCAGAGATAGCACGATAAATGCCTCTAATAAATATAAAAATTAGCTTAAATGAATTGTACACCAAACTGATATTTTTATATATATTGAGTAACTTGGTGATAATCCACTATTGATCACAGTGGCTAAATTCTTCCCTTGCCTAAAATAAAATTTAAATATATTTTCTTGCAACTTATTAAAATTTGAGATGTGTTGAGTCATATTTACCTCGAATCTAAATCTCAAACTTTCTTTTAGATCTCAAATCAAGATTTGAATCGTTGAATCTTAAAACCTCTACAATTTAAAGAGAGAATATTTTATAAAAAGTTTAAAAAAGGTTGATCGTGCTTTATTGCCACTGACGGATCACATTTTGTTTGTAATGTATGTCTATAACGTCACAAATAACACAGCCCTTTATTATTGTATCAATTATATTAATATTATTTTCTTCTTTTTTTACAATTTTGTTCTATCAACTACTTTAATCTATAATTCATTTTAACTAATTGTTTAAAGTTGATACCTCTCGAAAAGGATTTTATTGATCAAGGATTCGAGCATTCCAACTTTAAATAAATATTAGATTTTACTTGATATTATCACTGAGTGAAGACTAATTCAAAATAAACACGCATTTTGATTATTAAACTCAAACAAGCCTATTACCAAAAATCATCACCACCAACTGTTTCCAGTCTGTGGCCGTGTCAGTGTGGTAAAATGCCTCCATCTTCCTTTATCCTTCCACCGTTTTTCCTCATTTAATTGCTTGCATTACTATCCTTTCAATTGCACACTTTCTGTTATCGGCTATTCCCATCTCTTTTTTTACCTCCCTTGCAGTTTTTTCTGAACATACTTCATTTCCATCGTCATCCTCTCTTTCTCCATCCTCACTATATGATTATACCATTACAGTCTTGCTTCCTAAACTATCTCATGTACCCAGTTGTCTCATTATATGATTATACAATATTAGTCTTGCTTCCTAAACTATCTCATGAACTCAATATCCTCATTATATGATTATACCATCTCAGTATTATACCATCTCAGTATTACCCACCTCGGTGGCGTAGTTGGCTAACGCGCTAGTCGTGTTGAGCTCGACTGCCGAGGACGGGGAGCTCGAGGTTCGAATCTCGGTCGGG
>CABFWO010002588.1:0-12342 GCA_902155825.1 Timema genevievae
GGGGAGATCCTCAGTGTTATGCTCACTTTTCATTTGCATGATGAAACGTGTAATATCTAGGTACGAGTTATTTCTAATTATCGGGCTGGTCTCCCTCCCCTCCCCCATTTCTCCCTCTCGTTTCCCCTATTCTTGTCCCAAACACATACTTTGATTGGCTGGGAGCGCGCCGGTTGGACTTGTGTCACACGATTAGCTCAATTAAAACGTGGTTGTCTTATTGCTTTCACGTGTGGAAGTAAATAGAAGTATTATAAGGTGATTAAAAAAGCTGGCCGATTCCTTGGCTCCAGTCGGTAACACGTCTGTTTACTAAACTTGGGGTCCTGGTACGGTTCCCGACATGGCTAGAATAAAAATAATATTGGTGATAAATCTATGGCTGAGAGATTGGATGTTGTGTCCTATCAGGAGTTAAAGTAGTTTATGTTTCATGTGCTGGTGTAATAAGCTGGTTCAGAAAGTACTCGTTAAATACTTCAAATAAATAAATAATAAATATAAATTTAAAAGTTCTGAATTATTTCATATCTAATTTAAAAGGGGGTTTGTGTAGGTTCTTACAACAACAATAAAAATACGTGTGAGTTGTATATGCACCACGTATTTCTGTGTATTTGGGCTGTACACATGAATGCATTAATGAAGTAGGGATAAGGAAGGTAGAATTTTGAGAGAATAGATTCGCATTCTCATGGAGAAAGAGGAGAAAATCATTTTGTTTAATAAATCCAATTCAGTACACCCTGCCGGGATTTTAACCCCGAAACTAGAAAATTAAGCCAGAAGAATGTGTGCATCCTAGCCCACGTGTCCACCAATGTGGGTCAACATGTGACTAAAATATAATAATTGTTAAATATTCTTAATAAATTGAGAAAAAATATGTCATCAAATAGAATACTGCAGACAGCTTCAGAAATAGTGGTGTGAATAAATGTTGTAGCTTTGATTGCTTGGTAATAATAATAATAATAATAATAATAATAATAATTATAATAATAATACCGGCAAGGCTAGCTGGTCATAGTGAGATCAATGGACGTATTCTTGGCCCGAAAGGTTGAGACTCGGTTCAAGCCCAGTCCGGGTGAATTGGGATCACATTGGATCATTCTTTCTCTCTACAATCAACTGTGAAAAAATCTACATAACATTCATATTTTCTCATCCGATATCTTTAAATTAGTTTTGAGTTTCTCTTATAGGTGGGCAGCGACTGTTGCTTTTACCGGTGAATTTATTTATATTTAGACGATGTTCGACTCACCTTCAAGAGACTTTGGTTCAAATCTTGGAGAGGAGAATATTTAGTAGAGAAGAGTCAAATCCAAATCTTACATTTTCTTTAGAATTTTGAATCCTTAAAAATGTTTAATCCAAAGTGGATATATTTAAAACTGAATAAAAAAAGAGTTTCTTAGGGCTTTTTGCCAAAAACAAATAGTGTTTTGTTTTTCATGTATTTTTCGTCATAAACGACAAAAATAACACTTTTCTAGTGAATTAATTATGTTAATAAAATTTTATCATTTTACTTTCTCGTAACCTTAAGGTAAAGAAAGTATTGTGATCGTTAAAAAATCTAACTGAATATTTTGATGAATTTCGAGGTTTCATCACCCCAGAATCCTAAAAATTGGTTTTTGCATTTCCGCCTGTCTGTTTAGCTGTCTACCTGTCGGTCTGTCTGTACCTCTGTGTAGAGCCCAGCCTATTTTAACGATTGGGCTAAGACTTGGTACCAAGGGTTTTCATAGAGTTTCCCCAAGTGATTTCTGGAATTTGATATCAAACCCTAAAATTAAGGATAATTTCCTTAAGGGCGAAAAGAACAAAAAAGTTTTTTTATCCAAATCGGCTCTAATGATTTTGATTAAATTTCATTTCTAAGCATTGATAAATATTATAAACAAAATGGCTACTCTCAATTTTTCGTCAAAATAAATTTAAGTGTTCCGGTCTGATGCGTAAATTCTAATTTTTTATCATATCTCCGTAACTCTTTGACATTTGATATTACTTATTAAATATTACAAATATGTAAGTCTATTTATAATACAAATCTTTTATCTGAAACATATTAGTATAAAATCAATAATTTTCAAGCTATACGCTAATAGGCCTATATGTATTTTTAACTTTTCAAACACTAAAGATAAAGTATTGCGACCGTAAAAAAAAACTAACCCGAGATGTTGATGGATGTCAACCCTAAACCCATAACCCTAAAAAGTGGTTTTTGCAATGCCATCCGTCTGTATATATCCGTTTAACCCTAAAATGAATAGTAATTTAATAGAGGGCGAAAAGAAAAAAATAGATTTTTTTCAAAATCGGCTCTAAGGATTTTGATTAAAATTAGTATTCAGGCGTTGAATAAGATTATAAATAAAATGGATCTTTTCATTTTCCCATGGAAACGAATTTTAGGGTAATTTACAGGAACGGAAATTTCCGTATCTCCGCAACTATTTGAGATACTAACTAACTTACTGTTGCAAAATAGTAGTACTATTAAAAATAAAAACTTTTTTTGAAATATATCTTTATAAAATCAATAGTTTCCGAGATATTGGCAAATATAACATTAATACAATTTGGTGAACTTTAGTTGTACAGAGAAACTACGTAAGTTTTAACGTAATAATTCTCTGATGCCATAGCGTAAGTATATAAATAAGTCTCTCAAAAAGTTTATGTTCGTTTTCCTTTAACCTCTTAGGGAAAATGTTTTTACAGCAATGATCTATTTCTATCATTTTTGACTCAATAGTTAATATTTACCTTTTTTTTGGTCTAAATTTATAAATGAGGAATTTGACAACAATGTGATAACCATAAGATGTGCAATCTTTAATAAAATGCCGAAAATGTTAACTGGAAGTCAAAATTTTAATACATTTTAATACGAAGTGTTGACACTTGTAGACCCAATATCAATCTTTTTGTTTCTGTCAAAATATACAAAAGAGGACTTTATTTCTATAAAAATAAAGTTATAAAATTTAAAACCGGGAGTCAAAAAATGTTTTACGTAAGTGTAACGCAAAACTTTCTCGGGCTTGAAAGTGTATATTAGTTCATTTCACATACATTACAAGTTTTGAGTAAATATCTCCATTTTTAAACAACGGAGCAAGAAAATCTGCGTGGAGTTCCGTCCCATTTATTTTTTAGAGATTGTATTATTCTTACAACTTCACAAGTTTACTTTTACCATTTGCTTGAAATTGTGGCACACTGCTAGGAAAAGTTTCGCCAACACTGGTCTAGGGCATTACTCTTGCAATAGACTAGAATTTCTATGACGGGGAGATCAGAGTTTGAGTCTCGGTCAGGTTTAATAAGGAAGTTTTTTCCTAAATAGTTTCCCAATTTCCCTCCACTCAAATCTGGATATCTTCCTTAACTCTCATACATGAGTCTAATTAGTGTATACGCGTATAGCTCAAACGGGTAGTAAGACATGGTGAGAGAAATATATATATATATATGGAGGCAGTGCTAATTTCTGACGGAACGTGGCGGAACAGCGTTCCAGTACCTCTATTAAGGCAAATACGATATTCAGAAAAAAATCTCTTTATAAAGACATGATTAGCAAATCAATCACATACATAAGTGCGATGTTTTATTTAAAATTAGCTACTTAGGTGAACAATAGGTTATATGCCAAACAATGACAGATACGTACCCTAAACCCCAAAACGCAGTCTTGTTTTTTTTCGCCACAAGTTGTATCAGTGGCAGAGAAGTGAACTTGAGATATTTTTTAGGGGGGCTAGGGGTGCGCTGGTGGCGTGAATTCCTATGACTCATCTTACCTCTCCCCCTTCCGTGCATTTTCATTAAATTTAATTGAAAAATATTCAAACACAATCACATTATGATGAATTTAAAACATTTTTTTTTTGTTTTTAGAAGAAAATAATTGCTTAAAAATACGTCTTTTGAAGCTTAAATTTAAAAAAATCTGGGTGGGGGCCAGCCCCCCGGTAGTGTGTTACGGTACCTAAAATTTTAGAAATCCAACACTGTCTGGAGGTATTAGTGATTCAGATTATACTATCAATTGCTTCCTCTGTCACCAATATAGTCACCCACTTTTTTCACCATGTCTTACTACCCGCCCGGGCTATCCGCATTTTAGTTGCGCTAATAGGATAGGATTGAGTAAGGTATAAATTAGAGGAAATGTACCTACATTTGAGTGAAGGGAGAGTAGAAAACCATTCAGAAAAAACTATTCTCAGTAGAACAGTCCATGATTATAACACTGACCTTCATGTCAACAACAAACTAGACTAGATGAGCCTGACACTTATTCTGCGTGCCCACCGGTACAAGTCCCATCCATTTTAAGTGTATGAGGAAAGAAATATAAAAACAACATAATTTTACATTTAAGCTGTATAAAACACTATGTAATTGATAGCGGCCTTTGCGTAGTCAGTCCATTCTTAATGTTTATTTCTTGTAAATGAGTTTCTAAATGGACTCTCACGGTTTTTGGACCCTAAGTGAACCGAAAACCTCCCAACACATGAAAACATCTTATTCAGTCAAACCAAAGGTCAATTAATCAAGTGGTTCCCTCACTGACCAAGCTGTTGAATGCGCTGAGCTGTAAGTCAACCCACCTAATAACCCACACTGAAGATTGATGAGCAAAAATAATAAAAACATCAGAAGACACATTCAAATATTTTAAATATGTTCAAGCTCCTACGTGTATGTGTGTATGTATACACACATACACACACACTTAGGAGTTTGAACATATTTCAAATATTATCTAAGCCACTTAGGTGGCCGCATGGTCTAAGGCACCACTCTCTTGTTAGACTCGACTGCCCATGACGGTGAGATCAGGGTTCAAGTCTTGGTCGGGTGTACTTAGGGTGGTGTTTCCAAAATAGATTTTCACTCTCCCTACACGCAAATGTAAGTGCATTTCCTCTAAATGAAATCTTCCTCGTCCCTGGCACATTAGCGTAATTAGAATATATGCGTGAAGCCCAAATGGGTAGTAAGACGCTGTGCTAAATAAATTATATAGTCTATAAGACGATAGACTAGCGTTGAGATTATTTTTCACTGAAGGGGAGGTCGGAATAGAATTTCGGCAGAATACAATAAAGTTGTTCACCAAAAAAATTTGTTTGTGTGTGTGATTTCCTCCTCTCGCAAATTTTTGTGTATTTCCCCCGGGGTAGGCCTACTATCCTCAACTTTATATATTAGAGTGAGTCACTAATACCTCTTTTATTTAAAAAAACAAAGTAACAAAATACCAGAAAATTAAATACCCACATATGTTTATCTTAATTTTGTATAATATAGGCTTATCTTTAGAAGGTTTAAATTATTTTTTAAAATGTAGTTTTTTTACATGCCTTAAAATATGAGTGGAGAATGACCCTGGGCACGGGACGATTCCTGGATAGCTCAGTGGTTAGAACATTGTCATACTAAGCCTAAAGTCCCGGGTTCAATTCCCATGCCCAGATGTCATTTTTCAATCTAAACAATACAGCGAACTAAACTGTTTTAACTTCCGCACATATAAATAGGGATGAGGAGAATTTAATTTAAAGTAAACTTATCCTTATTTGCGAGTACTGAGAAATTATCTCAGAAACATCGCCACGATAAACATGATAGAGATTCTTTCCTCAAAATTTCTATCACCACTAAACCAAACTATATGAGATTTGACACATTGGTCCGCGGGCCCACCGAAGTGGGTGTATTTTGTTTGAACATAAACATTTTTGTAAACAAAAAATTTATTTTATGTTGACACTAAATTGAGATTTTATTTGCTATCCCCCTTGTCCTAATTATGTCATGCTACGGTAAATAACTTTACCCTTCGTCAGTTACTGGTTCTTGAAAGGAGAAGAGAGGGCAAGGGAACAGAAGAAAACAGAAAGGGAGAAGAGGTTATCAAATTTAAGGTTGTTACGTAGCTCTAAATGTCGAGAAGCAGTCAGGGAAATTTTTTAATAAATTCACTGGAATTTTCAGCTATTTGGTGTAAATTTTTAAAACACGAAATAAAAAAAGCCTAACCCAGTGTAAAGTATTAGTTTTATTTCTAATAGATGTGATTTTGCTAAAAGCATTGACATATTTGATTTTAATAAATCTTGTGTCCAGAAATTAATATAAAGCCGAGAAAATAGCGATTTTTATTTCTATTTATAGCCAAACATACAAAATACTTGAAAATGCATATTTTTTAGTTTGTAAAAGATTTAAAAAAAAGTCAGGGAGTTTAAAAACTTTTCAAGTGTATTAACCTTGAACTTGTATTTTTCGAACACAGCACAATATTTAATTATACTTATGGCAGGAAGAACCGTATCTGACAGTTACAAAAGTTACTAAAATGTATTTATTATATTCATACTTCAAGTCATGTGACCTGCAGTTGGAACGTTTAATGTGTAATATCAATACCCATAGAAGAGTACTAATAATATGATAAAATGTTATCAATGTTCACCAAAAAATCTGTATTTTCGATAAAGGTCCTTTTGACCATAATTATACTATAGAAATTAATCTACGTATATTATAACATTTTCGTGACCATATAGGCCTACTGATTTTCAGAAACTTATTCTAGCATAATTTTGAAAAAATACAATAGCCATATAACCTAGCCAATAGCTTACCCACTCTAATAATACACCCCCAAACTTGCTTCAGTGGCCGTATGGTCTAAGGTGTCATTCTCGAAGTAGAATAGACTGCCGATGACGTCGAATCCTGGTCGGGTGTACTGAGGGTGGTTAGTCCTAAATGATTTTCCACTATCCCTCCAAACAAATGGAGTAACACTTCCTCCAAATTCATCCTTCCTTATCCATAACTCAGTAGCGTAGTTAACATATATACGTTTAACCTAAAGAGTTAGTAAGATGCGGTGCTAAAAAATGTATACCCCCAACACGCGTTCAAAATCAAACAGAGGGTACAACTTTTGTCCATTGATAGGTTATAATCATTTTTTTAAATATTTTTTTTAGGTATCTAACGTGCACATTCTGAACCGACTGATTATATCAGCACACAACTTTTAAACTAACTTAAACCTAGAATAGACACAACATCCAGCCCCCGGCCATTAATTCCTCACTATGAAAGAGGAAACCCACATTACGCCAATAATACATTTTTCTGCCATGCCGGGAATAAATTTCGGGACTCTCAAATCAATAGACAAACACGCTATTGACTGAACTTGGTGTTCTAAGTAGCTAAAAGTTATCAACATGTAATTGGGTTAATCTAAGTGGTAAACTGACAGTCTATTGCCTGGCTTATAATGATAATAATGGCGGGTCTGGGCTACATCAATCTTTAGCTCAGTTTGCTGAAAGATTGCCAAGTACTAATCTACTGTTGTCCAGGGAACGCTCCAATGTATCTGTATCTTTTTCGTAGAGGCTCTTTCCATGTCCCGATGATGGTAGAGTATGATGATTGTGAATATGATGGGATAAAGACATTTACTAAGATTTTAGCCTAGCTTAAACCTAATTAACCAAACCCCCATCAGACAATGGAACTCTTACTCCCTCGAAAAAAAATCTCTTGATTCCAGACGGGAATCGAGCCCGGGATTCTTGAGTCAGCAGCTATGCGCTCTGACGACTATACCAAGAGGCTGGTTGTTTGGTTGATGTGTTTGTCTTAGAATTAAGAAAGGATATCCCCTTAATAGCCTGAGGAATAACATACTTACAAAGACATATTCTTATGACTCACATGTGGGCAGGCCAAGATCTTCTAGTCTGATTAGATTCTCACAAAAGGTTGGAATCCAAACTAGGCGTGGTTTTTACCAGATTGATTCCCACTCTTGCTCCAAGCAAATTCTGGTAGTTTTCCTCTAAATTCTAACTTACTCATCTCTATCCATTAGCATAAGCATGAGCAAGATCATTATGAGACACCCTATATTGTCTAAGTATTGCGGTGCACCGTGGAGCAAGTTTTACACCATGTTTAATTAACGAACCGGCAGAGTGAGCGAGTGAGGCGCGAGATAGTTCTCCGCCACACCGTCAGGGTAACATGAACATACTCATCTCACACTCATCTCCGAGGGTGACAGTGAGATGCAGTTTAATTATTACTTATCCCGTTCGGAAAAACAAACAGAGCAAAAAAAAAAAAAAANAAAAGCTCGTAGTGGGACCCCTCGCCCTCCCCTTCTTTCTTCTATACACACACGCCCCTTGCGTTAGAAACTTGAACCGCCAGCTTCTAGACAGACCTTGGTTCTGTAGGGAGTGAACGTTTCAACACTGCACTATCATAAGTAGTATTGAACATGAAAGTGTCAATACTAATTTATTTACGAAGAGCCTTATCTGACCGATAGAAAATTACTAAATCTACTTTCACGTAGGTATTCATACGTCACGTTATGCTATCTGCAGCTGTCAACTAATGATATATATTATCAATACAAATAACGCTAATAATATAGCAAAATGTCATCGTTGCCAAACAATAAAAGTTTTTATTTTATAAAAGTTTCCAAACAAAATACTACTATAGAATTTGTTTTGTTCTCTTAGAATTACTACCCGTCAGGGATATCCACTATTTAGACCTACAACAATGGGGTAGGTATGATGAAGGAAGAATTTAGAGGAAATCTACCGGCATTTTCATGAAGGGAGAATGAGAAACCTGTGAGGAAAAAATAGCTGTGAACACCCGATAGGGATTCGAATTACGACCACCACATCACCGAAAAACCAGATAAGACGAGACTGGCATAGTTTTCTTTTTGATAGTCAATTGAGTTACAAGTTACAAATAGCACTTATTTATACTTTTTTAAGAGTGCATGGTTCGGCATGGCTGAAAAACTAATTGTATTTGTGAAATTGGGGTTTCGACTTAAACATTAGTCTAAGTAATGATTTTACAAAACGTTCAGAAAATAAAAAGCTAGAGGGAATGCAGAATTATGGTATAGAATTTGTCAAAGTTTAATAATTGACTGCTATAGTTAAATTATACACTAATTATATATTAACTTGTTCAAACATCTCTTGTTCCAAAGAAATCATATTACTTGCATAATCGTGTTCCATTTTCATATACTATATTTGTTTGTAAAGAATATTATTAGCAAGTTATATTTCAGTTGTAGCAAGACTATAAAATCATCAAAGGAAAATATTTATTTCTGTTTGACTAGTTAAAAGAACTTTTTACTTTACGTTTCAATTATTCCGAAATTTCGGTACTGATCCGAAAAAAAGACAGTTGTCTCTAATTACAGCAACATCTGCCAAACTTCGAATTCTTCAAGACACACATTCAAGTAAAAACCTTATGTCACTACAGTTTTTTTAATTGTGTAGGCCAGCTTTACACTTCACAGCTCGCGTTTCCCACTCCAACAAACCTTCCTTGTCACGCCACTGCTCCAAATACAAACTGGCCGGTGGAAATGTTCGACCAGCGAAACTATTAAGACAATCAATGCTCGGACACGAAACCCTGCACTAAGTGTAGTGATGTGCGCCCATTTTAATTACCGTCCATCCTACGCACGTTTGAAGCTCATAAATTGTCAGGGTTTTTAAAGAGAGAGAGAGAGAGAGGCGTTCAGACCTTGTAGTTACTTACAAAATAATTAAGAACGGTAAATCTTATGACACCGAATAAAACAAAACAAAAACATTACAACTAAACTATTTGGCCTGCTTGTGGTGCCATCCCATGGTTTGACTAAAGGTTTTATTTTTTAATTAATTATAGTATGTTTTAACACGTTGGTTATTTAACGATGTATTTTAATGCCTGAGGACGAGGAGGGTAGTTTAAAGGAAATTAATATGCATTAGTATGGATTAAATACCATCGAAATCCAAAATTATTTCCTTTGAGTAACTCTTAGAAGCTCAGTCTTCTTGGCTGTGTATTCATAGCACCAACTCTTAGATTTTCCAAATCTGACTTTTATCTCTTGCTCTCTCTATGTTTAAAGCTATGATTAGATCTGTCCGGAAAAGAAAACCCAATTCCAGATGAGCTGAAAAACTTAAATTTGGCAGGAAAGTAGAGGGATTTGCCCATTTAGCCACAAAAATCTAAAAAAAAAACTTTGTAGGGGTAGAAAATTAAAATTTGGCAGGAAAGTAAAGGGACCTCTCAAAATAATCATAAAAGTCTGAACACCTTAATTTTTTTAGATTGGACTAGAAAAAACAAGGGGGAGGAGGGAGGGGTAATAAACAGAATAATAATTGTTGTGATAGAACATCTAAATTCGGCAGGCAGGTAGAAGGATAAGCTTAGATGACCAAATAAGTCTTAAAGTTAGTGTGCTAGAAAACTGAAATTCAGAATTAATGTATTGTAACCATTTAAAATAATCGGAAGAGTCTCAAAATTTTAAAAGGGACTCCCGTAAATAAGGGAAAATATTTAAATTTGCCAATGGGATAGAAATATTCCTCCAGATAATTAAATAAAAATAAAAGTTTCTAAGAAGTAATTAGAAAAATGCCTTGGATGGGGCTGGGAAAGAGGTGACATTTCCAAAACTAGTTAAAACAACTATCTCTTTTTGAGAAAGAAAACGGAAATTTGGCCAGTAGGTTTATTGAGTATTCCAAATAAATATTAAAGTGAATTGGGGATGTTTAGAAATTTCTTAAACTACTTATCGGTGTGGTAGGAGAGTGAAATTTGTAAGGTGGTGTAAGGACCACAACAAACTGCAATGAAGGTTTGAAAATTCTAAAATTTAAAATTTTAAAGTCCAGAAAATAGAAAGGTGTTCCCCTCAATTTTTCCAAAAATATAAAACACTCCTCGGTTTAGTAGATAATAGATTTTTTTTTTACTAGATGTGAAGGAAACTACGCTAATAATCAGAAAAGTTTGAACATACAAAATTAAAAATGGGGCTATGGGAAATGGTCGGGGCTGCGAATTTCCAAAACCAAATCTATCAACCCCTCGCTGCCGTGATTAAAAAAAAAATTGAGATTTGGTGAAATACCGAAGAGAACACGCCATAAGAAAAACATTTGTAAAATTCGAAACTAAAAATTGGAAAGGTGGTGGTGAAATGAAAAGTGAGCACTTAAATATTATTATATTATATTTAAATATTCACCAAACATCTTTATTTAACTTTATTTTGGCTCCATATTTTAATGTTTATTGAATTTAACTGCTATTCTTTGTATTGGTTTTTAGTATCAGCTTAATAATTTAAATTAATTATTGTTTAATTATTACTTTTTTCTTCTATAATTATTATTATATATTTTCCAGTGCTCACCTGTTATAGGTCTTGTGATTTGGTCAACAGCGTGAGAGATAAAATTATAATTATTTTTACTATTATAATTATTAATATTATTATTATGCTCATCAACTTACATCAGTTGACACGTGGACGCGTTAGTGTCATCTAATTAGATTAATAGGCTATAAATATTGATAAGAAATTCTGCCCGGACAAGGGAATCGAACCCGTGTTATTGTTTCATTTTTTTAAAATATACTTAAATTAATACAGATTGAATGGCACTTTCAGAAACAAATAATAATGTCAATATTTTTGTTTGGTCTAGTTTGGTTTGCCGATGGTGGTCGTGATACGAACAGTATAGTGAACAGGTTTATTTTATAAATGGTTTCTCACTATCCCTCCACGCATAGATATAGGTACATTTCCTCTAAACTCAACCTTCTCACCTTTAACCACTATTATAGTGAATTGAGTATAGCCTGGATGGGTGGTAAGACGAGGAGCATGCACAAATTATTATTATTATTATTATTATTATTATTATTATTATTATCATCATTATTAAATTGTTAGGTTGCCTCAACGAAAAGGTCGCTAGTGACTTTTTAGATTGGAAAGAGAATGTATAAAATTACAATGATAATTGACAGGTGTATGAAAATAAGATATCTGCTGTTACACAGCTGGGGACTCTAGCCCCAACCTCCTGTTAACTTCCGACCATACGCTAATGCGAGTCTTCCTTGCCTTAAGGACCCTGGTAAGAAGGGACAGAGGGCGCCAAGTTCACCCTTTATTGATTCCCAACGCTCCTCTCTCTATTCATCAAAATACTCTTGAGATTCTTACGAGAATCTTTCGAGACAGGAAGGGAGTTCCCAACATGGGAGAGGAGAGGGGGCGGCAGTGTATCATTTATACGAGTTGCGTAAGAACTAGTTTCCCAGATCTACTTTAGCAGTGCATGTGTCATGAAAATATTACATTTAGAATAAAACAAGAAAGGTAGTGTATTATATATATATATATATATATAT
>CABFWO010002588.1:12381-53855 GCA_902155825.1 Timema genevievae
TATATTAAAAAACCCATGGGCGTGAAAATAAAAAGGTGTTCGACCTTGAGCTCAAATGGATATTATATTCATAAGTAATTAATTTAAAAGCCACCTTTGCCCCGTCAGCCTTTTGAGTGGCAGTTTGTGTAAAGATACAGGGCATGCTAATTCAATAGAGATTTAAAATGTTTCAAACACATTTAAATAGTCTTGATAATTAATTAATAGTAGTTTGCATTGGTGAATACGTGGACTAAAGCGTCAAGCTCATTTGTTAACGGTGATGGAAATATCGGGGCTTGAATCTCAGCTGGGAGTACTGGAAGTTTTTTTTTTACTTGATAGGTGTCCCATTCTCCCTCCATGAAAATGTTGGTTCATTTAATTTAAATTCTACCTTAATTATTTATACCCCATTAGTGTAGTTAAAATAATGGTAACAACCCAATGTGTAGTAATATGTGGCGGTAAAAACATCTTAGATTAAATCGTTAGTAACCTTTTAGTTATATGTAAAACTAGAGTAAAAATTAAGTCTTAGTTTATTCTGACCTCTTTTTGTTACTATAATTGTATATAATTATATTTAATCAGACTAATATAATTCAATGCACACTTTTATGTCCATGCATTAATGTGTAATGAACTGGTAGATATGTATTCGTTATAAACAAATGAATAACTAATAATCCTATACTACCCACCTCGGTGACGTAGTTATCTAACGCGCTAGTTTCATGTTGAGATAGACTGCCGAGGATGGGGAGATCAAGGTTCGAATCTCGCTCGGGTGAGCTGGTTGTGTTTTTTACTAAATGGTTTTCCACTCTCCCTCCACGCAAATTTGGGTTCACTACCTCTAAATTCAACCTCCCCAATTCCCAACCCTTTAGCGTAATTAGTACTTAAGCGTAAAACCCGAACGGTTAGTAAGAAGTGGTGTTAAGTATTATTATTTTAAATAATCCTATTTATAAGAGTACATCACTATAATCCATTTATTCGTGTTCGGGATTTATGTACACACTTATGGAATAGAGATGAGGAAGTTATACTCTTGAACAGTGATATTCAACTTTTTTTTTTCACGTACCCCCAGACATAATTTATCTTCAGTTTCTTAACCCCAAAGCTGTTGGCGCATAATGCAAGCTATACATATTCTATAATCTACATGTAAAATAAATTACATCTAAAATAATGTATTAAATAAAAAGTTTAAATAAGAAATATTTATAGTGTGATATTCATGTGCACATATATATATATTTTCATTTTATGTATCCCCTAAGATGTCTTCTCGTATCTCCGGGGGTACGCGTACCCCAGGTTGAATATCAGTGTTCTAAAGAAGACATGTCAAACTTAAGGCCCAAACTATGAATTTGTGTGGCCCACGGACCTTTTGATGAACATATTCAGTGCGGCCCGATTTTATATTTTTTAAACTTTTGTAGAAATATAAATTTCAAACTATATAATCTACAAATGGGTCATTATTTGGGGAAATCTAGTAATTGATATTGATATAGGCCTACCAAAATTTTACTTTTTCCTCAGCAGAGATTGATTCCAAAAATGGTTAAATTTATGCACCAAATTTCGTGTAGTGTTTAGCATCAATTACGTGTTTTTTTTTAGCAATGCATCTTACTATGCTTTCGAGTTATAAGCTTGGAGCGAACAGTTGTTTTGTGTTTAAAAAAAAGCCTGACAGCTTAGCTCAGTCAGCAGTGTGTGTATCTACTTAGCTAAGGTTCAATTCCTGGCATGGCCGAAAGATTTATCATTGGTTAAATTTGGGCTTCCATTATCACAGGGATAAAGTAACGGTCGGGGGCTGGGTGCTGTGTCTGTACTATATTTAGGTTAGTTTGTAGGCCGTGTGCTGATATAATCAGTTGGTTCAAAAAGTGCACATTTAATACCTTGAATTAATATATATATAATATAATAAAAAGGCAAAAACACCTTAGAGATCTCGTCTCACGGGCACACATTTGTCATCAGTTATGGAAGCGATGTCACCACAGAGTTCAACGTCTTACACTGCATACCATTGCTGCGAATAATATGCTCCAAACCACTTCGGTCCAACGCGCTACTCTCACAGTAGACTAGCCTGCTGATGACGAGGAGATCAAGCTCGAATCTCAGTCGGGTGTATTGAGAGTGTTTTTTTCAAAATAGTTGTCCATGCTCCTCTACCTAAATGTGCGTACACTTACTATGAATAAAACCTTCCAAATCCCTAAAACCAATAGCTTAATTAGTGCATAAGTGTATAGCCCGTACGGGTAGTAAGACGCGGTGATAAAAAAAAAAGAAGTTAGACATTTTTGGTAAAATATGTTTGGTATAGTAAATATTAAAATTGCATATAATACTACCTTTGTTTCATCTTAATTTTTTTTTATACTTTCATCTAGATGGTGTCATTGAATCTTTTGAAATTCGGCCCCAAAAAATGGTCAATTCTCAATGTGGCCCACATAATCAAACAAGTTTGACACCCCTGCTCTATAGGATGGATACCTGTATTTGCGTAAAGGAGTATTGTGAAAAATTTTATTTGAATAAATAAAACTTCAATGCATTCTTGTGGGGTACAAACCCCAACCTTCCTATGATCGGTGAAAAAATATACACAAAATGAGATTGACGCCATTGTCCACGTAGTTATCAGTGTGGACTACCATGGTTAACATTGTTGTTGGGAGCTTAGAAATGTCAAGTCTCGAAACAAACACGTATTTTCAGGTAACTTTATGACGGACTGAATGTATATATTCAGAAATATCACACCGGGAGAGGGAATTTAGCCTTGGTCAACTAATTTTACGTTCCTGGCGCTCTACCAGCTGAGCTTATTACGATCTACACCATCAAAAAAGATAAGTTTAAAGGTTTGTATGGCCTTTTTTTTAGCTCCGTGTCTTACTACCTGGTCACTCTTCGGGTTATACTTATATGTACTAGTTACACAAATGATTTAGGAATGAGGAACGTTGAATTTAGATAAAGTGTACCCGCATTTACTTAGAAGGAGCGTGGATAAGTATTTAGGAAATCTACCCTCAGCACACTTGACCGAAATTTGAGACCTAATATACCTGTCATCAGAAGTCTAGTTTATTGCAAGAGTGACTCCTTAGAGGCTTAGTATATGCAGCCACAGAAGCTTGTTTTATATATCTCATTATTAGCACCGCGTCTTAATACCCGTTCGGGTTGTACGCACTTACGCTAATGTATAATGGTAGGGTGATTGTGAGATGATATGAAGGACCTACAGTTTAACGTGGAATCCGAACCACGGTGGAGGCCTGGCATGCCCCACATTCACAAGATGTGATTAATACACGTATTGTCATAGGTGAAGGAAGGGTTTGGCAATCAGATAAATCTGTGCCAGGACCAAGGATTGAACCCTGGACCCCCAGCACATAGGTCCGACACCTTACCCCTAGACCACCAGGTCACCTTTATATAATTAAATTATACTTCTGACAAGTATGAGATTTTGGATCGCTCAATTAGTATATACGGTTGGCGCGTAAAGCTAGATGACTAAAGTTAAAATACTTGTCCACGTGTTATTTTTCTAAATAAACCAGGGTTGTACCTGGTGGGTTGGGGGTGGGTGAGGGGTTTAACGTTGCAAACTTATACTTACTCAAAAAACAGTGTTATTAATAATTTATTTTTGTATTCTCACTCGATGTCTATAATAGAAGATAATTTGACCTCTAAAAAATTCATAAAAAATAAGTAAAATCTTTCAAATCACTTCAAAAGCTATTCATTGATAAAACTTGAATCTATTTCTGGAAGTCTCCACCACGAACAGCCGTTGATAGAATCCCTACCCCTGCCCCATAATAGAATAATACTGGATGTGGCCCTGGTATTTACATTTCAATTCTTTCTTCAAGAGGGTTACAAAACTTTATATACATAAATTCCATATTTCATATATGCGCAGTTATGTCAGGGGATATCTGTGAATTCTTTTTATATTCTTCTTTCAAGAAAGGTCTCTCTTCTCGGTCCCGGTCGTTGCTGTTACACAAACGAATAAATTACATCATCTAGGGTGAGTCCTTCTACCACGGAGGGGTAATAACAATTTAGCAAATGACTTGTAACACAGAAATAAAGTTATTCTCCCATCGCGTAGGAGGAGGTAAGTGCTCCATTTTAAAGTTTGGTGAAAATGTTTCAAGTTTCTTCTCTATCCTTCTTTCTTTTATTTTTTTACTTTTCCATATCGAGAGAGTGGGTTGTAAACGCCAGTCAAAAGCCATGTCGAGAAAAAAAAAAAAGTTGCCCTGGGATTCAGCTGAAAGTTGGTCCCGAACTGTCGTGTGGGTGGAAAGTGGTCGAAAGTTCTTCTTCTTACTAACTGTTATGTGTCTCATCTCAGGAAGTTTCGGTGGGGAAAGGGGGGTAAAATGAGACAGGATAGTGCCGTGGGGGGCCGAAGGTGGGTGCGCTACGCCCTCGCTTCCGAGGACGCCCACCAAGCCTACTAACAATGACGTGTGACGTCATGGCGGTGTGCAACCAATGGGAAGCCAGCCCTTTAGCAACGTCTAAAAGGCACCGCAAAGTCGCAGACCTACCAAATCAAGATCCATGTAATAATAAGACGTCTAAAAATCGGCAGAACCAGAACCTAAGCCCCGAATAAAATTATTGTACTTTAACCCCATATCCTTGGATAATCGTATTGTCTATGTGAAGACAATGTTTATTGTTATTTTAATAGTGCTCAGCATAAGCTAAGGGCTATTAGCTAACTGGACTGCAATTTTAGTGAATTTTATTTAACTTGTGCTTCATCTTGCTTACTAAAACTGTCTCTCAAAGAACAACGTTTGATGACATGTTTATTGTTTAACGAGCTTGCCAACGTCTTGAGGGCCTGGAGATAAAGATAAACTATTTTATTTTGAAAAACTTTTACTGCATAACATGCGTTTTTTAAAATATTACTCGCACCCATGGGAAAACCATTAAGGTGTCAGTTTCATCTAATCTGGTTTACAGGTGTCATAGAAGTTGGAACTCCAATCCCGACCAGGTGTACTGAAGGGCTTTTCCCTAAATTAGTTTTTACTCTCTTAAAACAGATGTGGGTATATTTTCTCTAAAGTCTACCGTACTCCCTATACGGTAACTTTAATGTAAATATGTTGGCAGTTGGTTACCCGTCTCGGTGGCGTAGTTGGCTAACGCGCCAGTCGTGTTGAGCCAGACCACCGAGGACGGGGAGATTGAGGTTCGAATCTCGGTCAGGAGAACTGGGGGTGGTTTTCCTAAATGGTTTTCCACTCTCCCTCCACGCAAATGTGGGCTCACTTCCTCTAAATTCAACCTTACCAATTCCTAATCCATTAGTGTAATTAGTACTTAAGCGTATAACCCGAACGGTAGTAAGACGCGGTGCTAAATAATAATAATAATAATAATAATAATAATATTAATAATAATAATAATAATAATAATAATAATGTTGGTAGTTCGGACGGATAGTAATACGTGGAGCATGTATTTAAATAAGAGTTTTTATCAAATAAATCCAAATGGCCACACAATTCCTAAACATTGAATTGGTTTGGTATTTTAGGATTCCGAACTTCAGCTTAGATAAGTGGTTAGATTTCTAAAAACTGTCTCTTGATGAATGAATAAGGGTCCTTAACGATATTTTATCATTGACTGAGCAATGTGAGCTTCTGTTTTAACTTGACCATTTGTTTGTTGTTTGTTGTCTATCTGTTCAAATATTTTCTACGGGACAAATGTCAAATGCGTCGACCAATTTTAACCAAATTTGGCAGGTAAATTTTTTGAAACTAGAACAAACAATGTATGTGCAGTACATGTATATGGTATTTCGATATTGCTATTCGTTACCGTTTCAAAATGTTGGACACTCAAAAATATGTCTGTTTGTTTGTTGGTTTGTTTGTTCCACCATAACTACCAAATTCGTGGACCAATCTCAACAAAATTTGGCAGGCATAGTTTTTGAACCTAATCGGAATGATGTAAGTGCATAGTTTTTCAATCCGTTTCAATATAATGGCCGTTCAGAAGGTTTTCCATTTAATGACTCATCTTACGTATCTAGGGCATATTTCTTTTTAATATTTTTCCATATATTGTGAGACTGACGTTTAAACTACGTGAAATCTGGTTATCCTCGATGAATATAATGTACTATTGAATATTCTATTAATTTTGTTTTCTGTCTAACTTTATTACCAAGGAGATAAATTGTATGTAATTCCACACGGACTTTCTCACTCCATTGTTTAAAAACTATTGAATAAAATAGGTTAGGCTAAACACCTCCAGTCTTAGCCCAAGGGCGGGGTTGCTGGGTCTTAGCCCATGGGGTAGGGTGGGGGGCTTGTGCTTGGTTGGGCGGAGGGTGGTATTAGCCCCGAAATGTCATGTGGACAGGGGTTTGCCTTCCATCACGGGTCACCATCTTTCCACGTTGATATCTTTCTTAAATCCAAGGGCTAATAGTTCTGACACACCACACTAATGATGTCCAATCCACGTTTATTTTCATCAGAAACTGATGACACTCGTAAATAGGATGTTTACAAGTGTATGTAAATATTGCGCTGGTAGCCCATAACACGTATAACTCAACTTACAAGCTAAATGATGGAGCTGTGAGGGTAGGAAACCGTCGCACCAGGACTTGAATCATGACCAAAAGCTTCGGTCTCATTACTCACCACAATTAACACCTTATGAACCTCACCAGTTGGAAAAATCAACCCCATCTAGTGGAGGTTGGGGCTCAAATCTCGATGGTGGTTTGTTGTGAGCTCCGCCCCACTACTCTGATTATCCAACAAACCAATTTACTTTATTTACACATACACACTCGCACACACTCAAACGTATTGGAGAACTAGGGTACGCTGTGAGTGTGGTTATTAGCATTTGGAATAGTCCCTGTCGGATCATTGAGGTTGGTTATTCCTTAATAGTTTTTCCACTCTCCCTCCACGCAAATTTGGTCACATTTCCTTTAAATTCAACCTTTTTAATTACTAACTCATTAGCGTAATTAGTAGACATGAGTATAATCTGAACAGGTAGTAAGACGCGGTGTTAAAAAATAGGGTTGTAAAATCATGATGCTGCTTTGAGGTATGATCATACAACATATAAATATCAATTTCAATAGAAATCTACAAAACTGTTTCGAGAGTAGCTCCGGGTATAGACAGAATAGAAACCCTCAATTTTATTTTTATTTTTGGGAAACATAAATCATCAAAATCTTGAGATATTAATTTGTATGTATAAGAAAGTAAAAAAGGAACAGTGTTTGCAGCTGAGACAGTTTTTGTAGTGAACTCCAAACCACTCGTTTCCTATTTATTTCACTCCAAGGAAATACCACATTTTTGGTTCATTCAGGACATGAATAGCCCCCACAGACTGTTTATTATAATCTGAAGCACATCTTGTAAACTTTGATTAGAGTCATCTATATCAATAAAAAGTACATAGTTTTTAATCCTGGTTTTTTATTTTTTTACTCTCGAAATTGAAACGTTAGGCACTTCTAGATGCAATGAGCTGCATACTAATAGTAAACTTTCTCCCCCACTCGCTGTGTTCCAACTAGGAATGAAACGTGAGCCCCTGGACCAGTGTCGACAGCGCAGACTATCGAGTGGCGAATGAACCTACGCGGTGTATGTCTGGTCCTTGTAATGAAGTAACCCGTGCTAGCAGCTTGGCAGTGATTTACCGAGGCTGTGTACCTCTACTAGCATCCTGTCTTACAGCACAGAAGCCGCCTAGCCTCCATGTTGGAACAAACCGTCTTGCACTTGTGTCGTGGGAGCTGAAGTCGACTGTGGCAGGTACACTCCATTTATTCTGAAATAGAGAAGTCTTACCTTAACGGTACACTGTGGCCTTATGTTCACGAGTTAAACCAGGACCAATAAGTGCCCTGTATAAGTCCGAAACTCTATCTTCTAACACTTTTAAAACCAATCAAATACAATTTTGGACTAATTAAATCAAGCTTGAAACCCAAATTCAAGTTTAAAAAATGGTCATAAGAATCCAAAAACTCACTAAACATGAACAATTGTAGAAGTGCCAGTGAGTTAGTTTCAAGCATTTTATTTCATTGATTGCCATACAGATTTTATTTAGTTTTATATTTTATTATCTTCATCTTGGTGCTATAAAAACGCCTTTTTTGCCTCGGTCTTGACCCAGGCACCTAATTTTGAAATAATCTTCATAACACTTTACGTACGTTTATGTTGCAAGAAAAGGTATACATCCTTCACACTCTCGGGATAGTGTCCTTAGCTTTGACTCAAGAAGGTCAGGGTTCAATTCCAACCAGCAACACTGTGGATTATTCTACTTTCACTTGTATTTGTGGACTTTTTACTCACTCGGTAGACCAGAGGAACCTTGTTTTGGCAGTTATAAAATATACTTTCACTTATTCATAATCTAAAAGATATGTTCCTTACCTGTCAAATTTGACGTATGTTGTTAGTTATAACTGTTGTAAGATGTGCCTCACGTCTTACTACCCATTCTGGCTGTACGAATTTTCATACTTATTGGATAAGGGATGAGTGAAGTATAATTTAAAGGAAACATACCCGCATTTCTTGTAAAGGAAGAACTTGAAACAATCTAGGGGAAAAAAACCTCAGCACACTCGCTTATATGGAAACTATACTATAGCGACCATACGTGAAAGGCTCGTTTCTATGACAACTCTACTATAGCGACCATACGTGAAAGGCTCGTTGCCATGGTGACTCTACTATAGCGACCATACGTGAAAGGCTCGTTGCCATGGTGACTCTACTATAGCAGCCATACGTGAAAGGCTCATTTCTACGACGACTCTACTATAGCGACCAGACGTGCCAGCCACGAGAGGACCACACTGGAGGCTGAGATAGAACCAGGCGGTGTGTATGAGTGTGGTCCGCAGTTTGCATGCTGACGACCTCATTATAGTAACAACCCTTGTTCCCAATCTACTAGACACAGTCACCTACCTTTACACGACCTCAGGGAGACTCTACCCCATCCTAGACTCCACCCACCCAACTGTTGTTTTTTATTGTGCTTGGAAATTCAATTACAAGAATTGAAGAGTCGTTAGAGATTGAGATGAAGCCAGCCAGCCATCTAGGCTCTTTTGGTCGAGAGTCTAGTTAGCAAGCTATAGCCCAATTTTCAGAGGAACAACCTAATAGGGCTGATATAAAAGATATTATCCATACCAATAAAACGACAATAATAAAACAGTGAAATGTTATCAATATTTACTGCAAAAAAAGTTTGTATTTTCTAAAAGTTTCTTTCTAGCAAAATCATACCTTTTTTATTTTGATTGATGCGTACTTTCTAAGACCAGATTATTTTTTCATCACCCAACTTCACAGATTAAATTAATCTTAGACATCCAACTAAATAGTCAAAATTCAATATTAAAGACAAATAGTTACATGCCAGAACAATTAATATACAAATATGCTCAATTATTATCTAATGCCAAACCAGGCCACTTAAACTCTATAAATGGCCTCTCAAACCATCAGTGTACAAAAAAGGGTACGATTCTTGACTCCAGTCAAATAGTACTGCTTCATAACCACTATGATAATTTTCATGTCGTGTGTGAGATGCATTTTACTATCGTTATTTCATGGACGACACAAAACCGTCTTTCCCCACATTTTTCTTATTCATTTTGATTTCTCTTGACCTCTCGAAGAGGAAAATATTGTGATCATCAAAACAATCAAACTCAAGAGTTTAATAAATGTTGACGTTTCATTACCCCTGAAACCGCGTGTCTGTCTGTCTGTCTGTCTGTCTGTATCTCGGACTAGAGCCGAAACTATTTTACAGATCAGGCTAAAACTTGGTATCTAGGGTTTTTATGAGGTCGCCCCGAGGAGTTTTTAGAATCAAATATCCAACTATGGTTGGCTATTTAACTAAGAATTGAAAGACAAAAAGAGAAATAATCAATTTTCTTGATTTTCACTCTAACGATTTTCATAACATTTTGTAATAAGGCATTGGTTAATATAACAAACAAAATGGAAACTCTCATTTTTACATGAAAATAATGTTGAGGGTACTTATATAAATGGAAATACACAATTTTTATTCTATTTTTACTTTCTCTCTATCTTACAGGTAGAGAAAGTATGGTGATCGTCAAAAAAATCGAACTCGAGATTTTGATGAATCTTGACGTTTCATGACTCCCTGAATCCGAAAAAGTGGTTTTTGAATTTCCGTCTGTCTGTCTATACCTCCAACTAGAGCCCAAACTATTTTACCGATTGAGCTAAAACTTGATATCTAGGGTTTTCATAGGGTTCCCCCGAGGATTTTTTGGAATTGGATATCTACTCCTAAAATTAAGGGTAGTTTACTGAAGGGAAAAAAGAGAAAAAGTCGATTTTCTCAAAATCGGCTCTAACGATTTTGATTAAATTTCATTTATAAACATTAATAAATATTCCAAACAAAATGGCTACTCTCAATATTTCGGCAAAATGGCTTTAAGGGCTCCGGTCTGATGCGTAAATTAACATTTTTTATAATAGCTCCGAAACTATTTGAGATATGAAATTACTTAGCATTACAAATATGTATATATATTTATAATACAGATATTTTATCCGAAACATATTTTTATAAAATCAATAACTTTCAATCTATACGCAATTATATGAATTTTTTAACTTTTTGGACATTAAAGTTTAAGTATTGCGACCGTAAAAAAAAACTAACCTGAAATGTTGATGGATGTCGACGTCTCATGACCCCCCGAACCCTAAAAAATAGTCTTTGCAATGCCGTCTGTCTGTGTGTCTATAAAAACTTAAAATTAAGGGTAGTTTACTGAAGGGCGAAAAGAGAAAAATTTGGTTTTCTCAAAATCTGCTCAAACGATTTTGATTAAAATTCGTATCTAGGCGTTGATTAAGATTATAAATAAACTGGCTATTTTCATTTTCCTATGAAAATGATTTTTAGGGCACTTTACAGAAGCGTTAATTTCCGTATCTCCACAACTATTTGAGAAACTAAACAACTTATCATTGCAAAATTGTAGGACTAATAGAAATAAAAAACATTTAATTGACATATATTTTTATAAAAGCAACAGTTTCTAAGATATTTTCAAATATATTAATACAATTTTGTGAGCTTTAGTTGTAAACATATACAACTTAATTCTTAATGCAATAATTCTCCAATGCCATAGAGTAATTAAATATAAGTAAGTATCTAAAAAATGTATATTATTTTTCCTTAAAACTCTTAGAAGAAATGTTTGCACAGCAATGATCTACCTCCATTTTAGGCTCAGTAGTCAATATTTACATTTTTTATTGGTCAAAATGTATAAATGAATAATTAAATATCAATGCGATGACTTGAAGATGTGCAACACCTTATAAAATGTTAAAATTTTAACCAGAAATCGAAATTTTAATACGAAGTATTGAACCTTGTGGGAGACATTAAACTGTTTGAAATGCTCTAAGATGGATTATCTATCATTGATTATATATCATTGTATATTATTTTATGCGTGTTCTTATCTTTGAATAAAATAAATAATTGATTGTTATGTTCTTTAGTGGACAAAGATGTTCCTCTTTTCCTAATTTTTTTGTAACAATGTAGGCTATGTTGTTTCAGATATGGTATTTGATGGAGTATTTCTGCAACAATGTATATTATTCCATTTCATAAAATATCTTCCAACTTTTTAGTAAATGTATTTATTTTAAGATCAAAGAGAAAGTATTTGCTGTGCACCGTATCATTTATTTTTCAATTTAATTGATTGCTATAATAATTTTAGGATTATTTTTTCCTTTTCTCTTTTAATATTTTGTAAATAGTATTTTTCTGTATGGGTACTCGGAAGGTATTTCTCAGTTCCCGAGGTGAGGTGATTTATTGAGCCACGCCAGGACTATAGTGAATTATGTCCATGCAAAGATGACTGTCAGTGCAATGCCTCATCTACACTGTCACAGAGACGACTCGGACAAGATTCGGCGAGAATGTACGAACTGAGTGAGGGTATGGCCAGACTGAGCGAGCGAGCGAACCACTGAGTGCACACACTTGAAAGATAGAACTGGTTCTATTTTTCAAGCGCACGCACTCGACCCGGTACAGTCTAGTTTACAGGCGCTAGGCAATATTGTATGTTGGTTCATTGAGTGCTATGAAAACTTCTCATTTTGATATTTTTATTAATATCGATAGGTTTAGCACACTTGCTACTAATGGCCTAATTTAATTGGTAAGATCATAAACCATACCTATATGTATAATGGTATATATATATATATATGTAAAACTGATATGTTAAAATACTTCAATAGTATAATCAAAGTAGGCCTTTACAAATAAGAATCACCACTAGCGTGGAGAGAGGATGAGAAAACCAAAACAATAAATCACTTGTCAAAAACCACCCTCAGTTCAATGATCCAAGATTCGAAGCCTCCTCATCAACAACTATCGAGAGCTATCTGCTAATCACGCGCTCGCCGGTTTGGCCACCCAGTCTGGCCGAACCCTAAGGATGAGAGCTACTCTCTACAGTTTACACTCTCGCCCCTCGCCCACAGTCACCTGCCATGCAGTCTTTATTTTGATATCTATGATGGAGGATATCGAACATGCTATATAACATCAATTCATGCGAATCTACACATCGTTCAATTTCTTCTTATCTTTGTGGTATCGCATATGTTTCGGCTCCCACAAAACGGGCTCCTCTTGGTTTTGATTTCAAGAATTGGATTGTTGTATCATCTGTCCAGTCACTCCCTTTTTTGCAAAATAATTTACTAAGCAAAAATTAAAAGAAAACAAAATTTAAATTAAAAAGTAATTAAGTGAATTAAATCTGATTACGCGCCAAATGTCAACACTTTGGGTTAGAATTGCTCATTGACTCGGCGAGAGTGTGGCGGTGAACTCGTGCTCGCGTCACGCGCCCTTTGACTCGGACACCAAAGACCGACACTGACCCGAACGTCGACCGAGGCGAGAGGACTATCCATATTCTCGCACTCGGGCTGCCTCGGGTCATCTCGGCGAGAGTGTGGATGAGGCATAACCTTTTCACTAAGTTTGAACAAAGTCAAATAAGGTAACAAGAATATAAACTCCACAACACTCAAGACGTGGAAGTTAAATGGTCTTGACCGAAGCAAGTTGTGATAGGTCTCTTTGACACAACATTTAATTTATTTACCAAAAATAAATAAGGTGGTTTTGAATGTACTGACATCCGGAAAATATGTACTGTACAAACTTTAGTACAATTCAACGAGACTGGGCATACTAAATACAAAGTACCACATAAATAAAAATAAACTGCAGTGTTTCATTTGCCCAACTCGAATTTTGTAACACCTGAAACTAGAACCAATTCGTTTCTATAATTATTTTTATTTGTTCTAATCAGTTTATTCCATTAATATTATTCCTATTTGTCTGATTTTTGTAGTTCACTTTATCACTTTATTTATGTTATCACTTTATTTTTTCAAACCGATATTATTATTAATTTTTTAATTTTGGTTATTTTGTATGTTTATACATTCTAATTTCTATTTTTATTTAAAACAGTTTTTTGTCATTTTATTATATTGAGGAAATGTTCAATTTATCAATTTACCAAACAATGAAAAAAAATTGCAATTTTTTTTAAGTGCTGGAAACTTTCTTGGATAATTTTGTTTTCTTTCCAACTAAATAATTTTTAAGATTTTATGTTTTACAGTTCAATCAAAATAATATCTTTTAAATTATACAATTAATTATTACTATTTGATATTCTCTAATGCTAAAACTAGCTAAAGTGACAAACTATAAAAAAAAGTATCTAAGTTTACAGGCTAGCGTGATTGATGAGGATTAATTTAACTATACCAATATTCGCCTAGCAAAGAGGATTGAAAACTACAGCGTGAGAAAAACCCAGCTTTAATGCAATCAATTATTTGGGATCAAACCCTGTCTTACCGAATCAGAGTCAGACATACTAGCCACTCGCCTATTCCTGGTGGATTTTAATTTGTACATATTTTACGAACATAGTAGTAATATTAACTTGCTATTTTTTTGCTTCATACAAAATTAGCATTTAAAAAAGATAAATGTTAAAACAAAGCGGCTCGTTTAGATATTAAATTACCTTTTAAAGATTCATGTAATTATTTTAGCCTTTCACAGAAAGCAGCGATAACAGTTTATGTATTTATGCTCGATAGTTGTTCTTGCCACTTACAGTAGGAGCATTACATTGTACTCTCCATGTTGCAATATATGGAGAAGAATATCAGGTATTTGAGAGCGTACAACATAAATAACTGGATTTACAGTAGACATAAACATGACTTGGGTAACAAGTGGCTATTAGTGACTAGAGCAGAAACGTGGGAGAAGACCACTTCGCGAAAAGAAACTACAGTCAAATCTTCATAGGAAGGGCTTTATCTTACACTTAGAAAAATACTAGATACACGTTCACGTATTCATACGTCAAGTCATGGGATCTGTAGCTGTCACGTTTGATAAATATCAATACCTGTAAAAAACTTTAATAATCACTTATACTTTTTAAAAGGGCCTTTGCTTCCATGGTGGTATGGTTTAAGACGTCATGCTCGCAAGAGAATAAGCTGCTGATGACGGAGAGATTGTTGTTTGAATACTGTTTTGGTGTAGGCTTCTGTACTCTCCCTCAACGCAAATGTGGGTACACTTCTTCTAAACTCCGCCATTGAAATTAGTTCATCTGCGGGTATTACGAATGGTTAGTTAAAGGTGGTGACAAAATAAAAATGTATTTTCTGAAAAAGGTCCTTTCTATGACCAATGAACTGTATGATCCACGTTTAAAGTGTCCTCCTCCGCGATGTCTATTTAAACATTTCACAAGATAGTATCTGTATCTGACCGAATTAAATTATATACACTCAATCACACACTATACAATGACATATTGCGTCTATTAAAGGGATTCAAGAAAATAACCATCAGTTCCATGTAATGAAAATGATCATATGTGGCGTTTGGGACGTTATTCTACTAAATAAAAAATATCCCACATAATCAGCGTTGAAAATTTCAAGCTCAACCAGTTTTCACTAAAAGCTATAATATACCTTTTTTTAAATTATATAAATGATGTGTGGACCACATACCAACACGCCCATACGATATAGCCAATATTGCCGTATAATAAGATTAGCTGAATAAAACACGACGTGAAGAATTTAATTAAGTATGTGATTCTCTATACTTTATTTACTTTAGCCGTAACCTTCCTCCTCTCCTTTCCACAAGTTTATACACCAGAGTTCCCAAGAAAGTGAGATTGTATAATATATTTAATAAATAATTCTCATATTGAATTTCTTCAACAGCGATCCCAAACCTTCGGAGTGTATTCAAAACGTTATGTTTACGCGTGTGGTAATGGAAGACAAGCCTTCTCGAAGCGGTAAATAAAGCGGGGAGTTTATCTGTCGGCCCCCAGGCGGGCGGTCAGCGCCAACAAGCCACACAATAAACCAAGATGGTATCGGAGACGAGCATTGAGCAACCGTTTCAAGACCTACCGTCTTGAGGACCATGGGCGCCCCGAGAGCTCTTGTGCATCACGCGGCTATCTCCAGTTTAACCAACCCTACACAACTGAACAACATTAAGATGGGATGGATGGGGACGTGAGAAAGGCCAGTGTTTTTGCAGGGTATTTTTTATGGAAAAACAATTTTTTGGCTAAAATAAAAAAAAATTGCTTCAGTACCACATAGAGTTTAATTTTCTCCATATGTTGGTATCAACAGTTCCTGAATATCCATCATGAGCATAGTGACATTAGATGAGAAACTTTTTAAATGAAGACAAAAAGTTGTTATTAAATTCCAGGACACCCTTGACAGATATTTAAGAAATTTTGAGGTCATCATGTGAAGAAAAATACTGTTACAGAAACAAATTGATGAAATATAACATCTCTCTTCCCCAGAGAGCATAGCAATCAATTTCATATTTCAAAGACATTAATAAAAGTATATTTCAAATAAAATAATTTTATTTTTAATAGTAGACTACTACTTTACAATAATAAGCTATTTTGTATCTACAAATAGTTGCGGACATATGATCAAATTTGGAGATTTCAGCTCATATCCTCAGTCATTTTCATGGGAAAGTGATAGTGGCCATTTTGTTATTAATGTTAATCAAAGCCCAGATACAAAATTTAGTCAAAATCGTTAAAGCGGATGTTAAGAAAATAGATTTTTTTTTTGCCCTTCCCTAAGCTACCCTCAATTTTAGGGTTATATAGCTAACTCCAAAAAATCCTAAATACCATGTTTTAGTTGATCGGTAAAATGGTTTTGCCTCTAGGCTGATAAATAGATAAACAAAAAAATTTTCTCACTGTTGAGTTCATGAAATGTCGTCTCAAAATCTCTATTTAAATTTTTTTTTATGGTCTACCACTTGGTTAAAGTAAAAATGCAACTGAAAAACTTATTTTACTGATTCAAATTTTTCTCTTTTAATTTGAAGACTGCGGAAAATAGAACTTCGATACGTTTCCTGACTATAACTGATCATGTATCTAATATCCCAATTTATCAACCATCAGACGGGCTATAGATACAGGAGTACGCTTGAACCAGAAAAAGTATTGAGGTTCTGTTTTCTGTAACTTTCACTTGATAACATTGAGATTATTGGGATCAATATGATTTTTTTTCTCCAGTTTTTATTTTTCAAAAATACTAACTGTCTCACTGGTCTCAATCTCGTGACTTTTATTCACCTTATATTAGTTCAATGCCTCTGCCATCAAATAAGCCGACAACTTTTTTAGTCGCTTCTAATGGAGATAGAAGGCTGAAACTTTGATTTCTAATTCACGGGACAAAGCATTCTATTAAGATTTGAGATAATTCTATAACGTGGTGCACCGTACAGCCATTGTAGGTCATATATAGGCGAACAAGCTATCCTGGATTTATATCCGACCCGGATTTTGGAGCTTTCTTTATCCGTTTAAACATGATATCTAGATATGAGTACGACCGTAATTAACAAATATAGTAGCTTGGCTATTTAATCCACCAAGATATGTGGACTCGTACACTTATATTATTGTACTATTGCCACTATTAAGACAACTACCGAGTCAATGGTCACTGCATTATCTGATAGTTCGTGATACTTAATTAATCACACATTTGTAGCAAACAATTTCCGCAAGTCCACCATTCATTTTGCCTTAAACTATGGGTGAAGAATGACCGAGGGCACGGGATGATTCCTGAATACCTCAGTGGTTAGAGCATTGGCGTACTAAGTCAGGGGTCCCGGTTTCAATTCCCGTGTCCAGGTGTAATTTTTTAATTTAAAGAATGTATATTATTTAAGTTTACATAAATAAAAAAGTGGAAATACATAAAAACGAGTTAAAAATATACCTTATGCCGATAAAATATAAGGTGTGGCATCTATCCAAGCAATATAAAGAAATTACAGGAGCCTGACGGGATCCTTGGAAGGATCTAATGAGGTGAGGCATTCTTTGTTGCAGGAGTGAGTGTTACAACTGAAATTGTATCGGCAAAAGATATATTTTTGAAAAACTGGTTTTTAATATATTTTTATTTAAAGGTGAATACAGAAAAATGCACTACAACTTAATGCCTGGTTCACGCTATATTTTCAACCTAATAAAACGTGTTATCTGTGCGGTGAGAGGGGACTTGAGGCTTAGATAACATTGAGTATTTTAGATAAAAATCTGGCGTGTTAAAAAATGTAAATCTTAGTTCTTTGGTTAGCCAATCAGTAATAAGTATTTTGCCATGGGTGTATGTGGGTATTGAGCCAAACTGCTCTAATACAAGATAAGTCGTCAGCTATGCTTTACTCGTCGTCAGATTGGGGTATGCCATTTTATGTTTGATCATTTAATTTATTTACGTCTGGAAATTTTCAATACTTCGTACTGATTCAGTCATCGTTAACAAATTTCAGAATTCAATTATTTATTGATTAATATTATTTATTGAGCCACTGCATGTAAGCATTGCTTTTTGATGCAAGCTTTTTAAAATGTTGGAAATCTATATTTGAAAATGTAGAGACAGTCAATGAGCAAGCGTCAAATTAAGATCTAAAAGTAAGTTTATTTATTTGAGTTATTTAACGTGCACTTTCTGAACCGACGGATTATATCAGTACAGGAGAATTTCTATGAGTGAGGGCGAAAGTGTTCACCAAATTGTGGCAGGAAAAGTATTATTACATGCCCTCCAGGGTTATTCTACTTGCCAAGGAACCCGCCTCGGTGGCGTAGTTAGCTAGCGCGCTAGTCGTGTTGAGCTTGACTGCCGAGGACGGGGAGATCGATGTTCGAATCTCGGTCGGGTGAACTGGGGGTGGTTTTTCCTAAATGGGTTTCCACTCTTCCTCCACGCAAATGCGGGTTCACTTCCCCTGTATTCAGCCTTCCCAATTCCCAACCCATTAGCCTAATTAGTACTTAAGCGTATAACCCTTTTAATGCTCAAGAATAATTCTTCAATCTCAGCTGGGTTTGAACCCACGAATATCGGGTCCTGAGGCGAGAACTTTACCCCAAGACTACCAAGGTCAACGTAAATTTAAAGTAGCCAACATTGACTACTATATGGTATGTAAGAACGAGGTTGAGTGTTACTTTGCTAGTGTGATTGTTTTAGTGTTTAGCGGTTAGCCATAGCTTGTCACTAAATTATTATTAGCACCGCGTCTTACTACCCGTTCGGGTTATACGCACTTACGCTAATGTGTAATGGTAAGGTGATTGTGAGATGAAATGGAGGACCTACAATTTAACGTGGGATCCGAACCACGGTGGAGGCCTGGAATTCCTCACATTCACAAGTTGTGATTAATGCACGTCTTGTCAGAGGTGAAGGAAAGGTTTGGCAATCAGATAAATATGTGCCGGGACCGAGGATTGAACCCCGGATCCCCAGCACAAAAGTCTGACACCTTACCCCTAGACCACCAGGTCACCCTTGTCACTAAAACTTCACTCTCTTTTGGACGTCATATCTTGATCAAATGTTCACGCACTTCTATTGAAAGTCAAATGTTGGCACTTAATATTTCACTAGCACTCAAACCATACTAACTAGCACTCAAACAACACTCAGCTTCATCAATTTATACCACCCAGTATTTATATTACAACTTTTATTAGACATGTTATGTCAAAAGGGAAAGCTGTACACACACAAAAATATGACCTAGTGTATGAACACAGGAAAGTAGTTATGGTTGCGTGTTGAGCTGTCATAATATGAAGCTCGTCCGATGGTGAACCAAATACAAAATTCACCGTAAGAATTCCAGGTTTCTCTCCTAGTAGGAAACAGCGATAGTCTATTGTTGCATAACGCTGGCTGTTAAACGCGTCTTGCTAAGACTGGTCAGATAAAGGAAACGGTGAGAAGAAAACTGGACAACTATTATCTTTCTTACAAAAAAAGAATACTTAAGGCTAGGGATAGAAATATTGAACAAGATAGCAAACTCACACATTCATCTTAATACAAGATCTGGTGTCATATTACAACAACTTCTTATTTCAAATAAATAAAATATCGGTGGAAGGAGGAAGTGATAAAGATGCATGTGAGGAAATATTCTTAGGCTCTATATTGTATATGAAGTGTTTCACCATTGAAACATCATAATGTCTCAAAAGTTTTACATTTTAACAAAGTGTTTCACAATGTACAGTACGGTACATATTATATTGTATTTAGTTCATATGTTAGGGAAGAATTTCACCATGGTCATACTTTATCTATGGTTTTACATACATTTTGAATTAGTATATCACTATATACATATTACAATTTATCTATAGCTTCACATTTTAAAGAAGTATTTCTTTCTGTTTTTGTGTTTCGCTTTCTCTCATTAATTTCTTAACTGTTTCACATCGAAATGTTTTTCACCGTGGATATTTTATTATTCCACTATGGTTTCAAATTTTTTAAGAAGTGACCAAAAACCATTTGGTATGATTATGGTTTCACATTTTTACAATGTTTCAGCATGGGTGTATTATAATTTACCTATGTTGGTACATTTTTTGATAAATGTTTCACTATGGACACACAAAATGTTATACCACCTTTACTGGAAGTTTTGTGTACAAGCTAGGAAGCCTAGGTTCTAGCTTCTAGTCGATTACAATGTAATGTAGGTATTATAGGGTTGTTACTGATCGGGAAATAAAAAAAAACTGAAATTATACTGTAATTTTATTCTAGAGCTTGAGTGACCACTCTTTATTAGGACTGACTTAAAGATGGGGTACTGTAATATCGGTACTTTATTTATTGCATTCACAGCTTATAATGTTCATACACCAACGGGATATTTATCTTTTCACTTTAATTTCTTGTCTTTAAATGAATTGAAAGCTAAAAACAAATATCTTAATCATTAAATTGAGAAATAAGTAAAATAGAATTACGCTTAAAAAATAACAAATGCAGAATACTCCCAAGACTAGAGTTGGGGTAGGAAGGCAGGTTTTTGAGTAAATTAAAACATTTGTTTGTGGTCAACATAGAAAATAAGATTATTATAATTTTAACGACAGTGATATAATTTAGCTGCATAAAATATAATTCGACGTATGAATACTTTTAATTCTCATCGCATTTGTTTGGTGGAAATAATAATGTGGTGGAGCAGGGTCTAGTGCTTTTAGTTTAAATATATTTATTTCCTAAACAGCTTGGTTTGCAAGACTGGCCTGCTGAAAACGGGGGGATAGGGGTTCGAATCCCGGTCGGGTCTAGTTTGAATTGTTTTTTTCCTTTAATGTTTTCCCATACTTCTTCTACGCAAATGCGGGTAGACTAACTCTAAGATTGTTTCTTTCTTATCCCTAACCTATTGGAGTATTTATCATACCTGCGTGTAAAGTGACGTAGTGGGTTTGCACACCAGATCACCCGTAAAGATATCCGGATGGTCCAATACGTTAGACCAGGGGCCAGCAACAGGTCGATCACGATCAACCGGTCGATCTCACAACAATTTTCAGCCGATCACGCAAGAAAAATAAATTGTCACAAAAAGGAAAGCTTACCTTGAATTATTCTACTATGGTACAACTTATTAGATAGGGCCATAGTGTAATCAGGCAAGGTAATACTGCTACCTTGCTTGGTTACACTATGGTGCGGCTTGTAAGATGGGATCATAATGTAATCAGGCAAGGTAAGACTGCTAAGCTTCAGGGTGAACGGAGTGTACATTTTATTTATATTATGTATTTTATTCAAAGGCGGGGGCATATTTAGAAGGGATAAATACAAGATATATATATATATATAATAATTAAAAGTAGAGGGGAGAATTAAGGGTGATCGTGGGACCATTAATAAATGTAAAAATTGATCGGGGCCTAAAAAAGGTTTCCAAACCCTGGTTTGAACCATCCCAACATGAAATTAAATAATAACCTAGGCCCTAGGTGAAAAAGGCTGTAAAATTGTTCCGTACCATTTATTTATTGAAACACCCTGCATACATTGTGTGTTATGTTTAATGTCTTTACAAGTCTTATAATTCATCGTATTTGAGTGAAAAGTGTGCAAGACTCGCCCCTGGGATCAGTGGCTTCCCAAGGGAGAGTGGAATTTAGTGTAAACGTTCAAAAACCATAGTATATATGTATACTATAAATAACATTAAAATATGTAAAACACTTTCGTGTTTATTGACTACGTAGAGGGAATAAGAAACAGTTAAATGGTTTTGACACCGGAGAGGAAGCATTGACCTTAATTATAGCACCTTTGTGTTCAGGGGAGATGTTGGTGGTCCAAATCACAGCTGAGTGCTAAGGATGTTAAGTGTTTGCCACTCTCCATACTCACAAATGTGGGTACACTGACTCAAACCTCTAACTCCTTAGCGTAACTAGATGCGAATAATCTGGACTAAGAATAAGACACACCAATTTTCAGCTTCCTACTTGCATTTCACCAAATGTTCATCATATGATTTAAGAAACGTAAACACTATAAAGATAAGTCTGGAACTAATGTAAAGGCCACATTACACGTAACAGGTTGCAGCGCTGCGAGCTGACAAATCTGGGTTACCTATTACACACAAGCTGCATTCTGACGAATGATCATCTACTGGTTCAGTTTGTGCTAAGATGTCTCGTCAACAACAAGAATATGAAGAGCTTATTATATTGTACGGATACTACCAAAAATTGAAATATCGTAGTGTTGTAAAACGTAGAAAGAAACGTGTGTGGAGTCGAAATTTAGTGTTAAAACGCAACACTGTGTCACATACTGTGACGATTTTACCTGAATTAGATGTTGATGACTTCCAAAATTACCTACGTATGAATGAAGACACCTACAAGCATCTCCTGTCTATATTCTCTCAGCGGTTAACCACGCAAGCAAGTTGGAAGGGCAGAAAGCAGCCGTCCGATCAGAAAATATCAAACTCGTTTGATATTTGCACTGCCAGATTTCTGATACGAGCACCGATCATTTAGGTATATTACATGATCATCTTGCAGCGCTGCAAAACGACGTCAGAAAGCAGCGCTGCAACCTGCTACGTGTACTGTACGGCCTTAAGGACATGTTAGTATTTGAAAGTAATCCCGTTACTCAAAGATACGTGTTACACAGTTTTTTCTAACAATCATGTATTCATACGCCCAAACGTGATGCTCAAATTAAGCCCTCAATCGCTCAACCTACCCAATTTTTTGTTAATTACAGTGGTGTGATATTATAACGGTTTTGCATCCGGCGGTACAATTTGGGTTTCTCTCTCATCCCAATTGTTGGTTTGTTCACTCATTAGTGATCAGATTTCCGTAATTGGCGAGTAAACAAAAATATGTGTTCCTCAGTGCATACTGTCTAGTGTGTTTAGTGTATAAGCCCTGGCCCATTTGGGGTGGTCTATGTTCCTTTTGGACTATGCCCCAGCCACCAAGGATAGCTAGTGGCTTGGGGGAAAGGATTTCTGACCCATTGGGTTGGAGGCTAGGCCCATAAAATCATCTACACAGGCTGGTTAGTAGATTGGGGGTAGGGTCCGTAGCCCATTGGAGAAGGTTTGGCCCATGTCCCCAACATCAATTATTTCCTTGCTCACCTACGCTGTGGCGTGATCACGAACTCTAATATGGTGTGATGACATTCCCCAAAGGGGGTTGGTGACAGGATGTGTTCTCTTCCATTCCTATGTTGGTTTGGTCACTCGTTAGTAATCAGGCTTCCGTGATAAGCGAATCAACAAACATATGTGTCTCACCGCATAGGTTGACTAGAGTGAGTCATATCCCCCAAATTATGAGCCCCAAGTATAGGCTGTCTAATGTGTTCGGGGTAGAGTCCTTGACTCATTTGAAAACAGCCCCCCACCTAACATTTTTTGGGTCAAGCCCTTGATACATGCTTGCTGGTGGGTTGAGGGTATGATCCATAACTCATTGGGGAGAGGATGGGCTGTCCTCATCACAAATAATTTTTTCACCCAGAAGGGGGGTGTGGGTATGGGTGGAAGCTAGGGTGCGGAAAACTACCCCATCACCAGGATGTGGAATTAGGTCAGTTGACAAGAAATAGTGCCTGCAGGGCATCTGGTGACCTACTGGGACATCGGTACAAAGGTTTACAACCCTGTGGTTAGTTTCTTACGATGGTAATTTGACTAGAGAACTTTACTCCAAACTTGTAGAGTTAGGCAGGAAGGAAACACTTTCTTACCTCTAGAAACCCTTCCTCTCTTTAGTTTTTAATTAGAAAAATCTACCACAAACCTGGGAGATAGTTTTTATCCCTGGAGGCGCTCAATAAAATATTTACTATATTATCTAATGTGGTCAAGTAACCAGGTGCTCGTACTGGGCCTGGTACTTGGGACAAAGCCTGGGACCCACCCTTCTAAGAATTTTACAGCCAATAAATTGATTCGAATTAATTAAATCAATCCTTAAATACTCTTCTGCTTCCAGAAGCATGCATACTATAGTAAAACTTACCAAATTAATATAATATAGTTTTGATTTACTTGACGGCAAACTCGTGAATAGCTATATTGATTTTGAAAATGCGAGCTCATTCTTGATCCAAAGGCTAGCCTGATTTGTCCAAACCCTCTGACAAGATTTCAGATGTGTTTACTTAGTCTTATGAACGACCCTTTTCCTCCCGATGAGTTCTTACGTCGGAAGGAAATCCAGCTGGTGGGCTGGGCATGCACTAATCCTTAATATTACTATGCGTTTTACTTGACCATTGTTCATATTTGTTTTTTAATTATTTTATTTCCTCTATTACAAAAAAAATGGGAGCCTTGGATCAAGCCTCAGGCCCTAAAATGTCCCGGGCCTGGTACCAACAATCCTCTCCAGCCCCCCCGGGTGGAGGGCCACAATACTGTTTCAACCCTTTAAACAATAAATATATTGGCGCTTAGGCTATGTGTGTGATAATAGACATACTATTTTAGGTTATGTTAGTGTGTAAGTCGTATGTTGATGTTAAAAAACGTTAGATACTATCCTACAATATAAAAAAGGTTCACCAAGATTTGTAAATGACTTCGTCTCAACGACCTTGCAACCCCTCGACAGGTTATGGCGGGCAGAGAAACCAACTCAAAGAGGAGAATTAATGACCCTATTTTAACCTGCCTTTCGGAATAGTGGTAAGCACTCCTGGCTACTAATATAGAGGTCACAGGTTAGATTCCTGGTTACTAATATAGAGGTCACAGGTTAGATTCCTGGCTACTAATACAGAGGTCACAGGTTAGATTCCTGGTTACTAATATAGAGGTCACAGGTTAGATTCCTGGCTACCAATATAGAGGTAACAGGTTAGATTCCTGGTTACTAATATAGAGGTCACAGGTTAGATTCCTGGTTACTAATCTAGAGGTAGCAGGTTAGATTCCTGGCTACTAATATAGAGGTCACAGGTTAGATTCCTGGTTACTAATATAGAGGTCACAGGTTTGATTCCTGGCTACTAATCTAGAGGTCACAGGTTTGATTCCTGGCTACTAATCTAGGGGTAATGGGTTGGATTCCTGGCTACTAATCTAGAGGTCATGGGTTAGATTCTTGGCTACTAATCTAGAGGTCACGGGTTAGATTCTTGATTAATAATCTAGAGGTCATGGGTTGGATTCCCGGTGGTACCATAGGTATTCTATCCGGAGGTGACTTGTTCATGGGACCACTATGGTCTGGTTAGATAGACTTAAGTGAGGTTTAAGACTTCTACTAGCACCACATAATCATCTTCATCATTATCAAAATCATATAAGCGAGGTGAAGTAATCGCACCTACATGCATGGTGTCCCAATATCAGAAGACAAACCCTGATGACTTATGTAAAAAACAAAACAAAAAAAGGTTCTTCGTGTATACTCACAATAAATCATTCAACAACAAATATGTAGGAACAAACTGTATTGTTAGGATTTTTGACAGTCACTGTGTATTCAATTGTATTGTTATTGGCGTCCTAGTATTACACTCCTATGTATAGAACTTGTGTGTATATATATATTTTATCAATTTTTAGAATGTTTCTCAATACTTAGGTTTCTCTCCATCTGAAGAGTACATATCATCAATACAAAATCATAGATTATCCATTTACAATATGACAAGATATAACATTTAGTACATAAAGTAGAGTATCTACTAGAACATATAAGAAGAGTCATCTTGTATTGATCACCTGCATAATCTATTTTCAATTCATAATATTTTATTGAACACACTACGTTGTTCGACCAGGTGGTTAATGGTCAAACCTCTTCTCCTCTCTTCTTCAGGTTCCCATTCTTGGATCATCTTTGGGATACTAGTGCCTTCCATATAAATGTTTTGCAGGATTAACCTAAATTAAAATACAGTAGAACGCCGACAATCCGAATTGCCAACTGACTAAATCATCCCAACCTACAGTAGCCCCATGGCTTATTTGGTGCTGACTAATAGTTCACAGCTGACTTTTGATAGTCAACAGTTAGGTATATACCTAAATTTTGATTGTCAGAAGTGACAGCTGCTAAACACATGTTTTTTGCATATCATATGGTTCGGCGTAGGAATACATAATTTGGTCTGGTAGCTTTTCAAAGCCGTCAACTGTCATCTGTGAGCTGTCAGTCAGCACCAAAGAAGCCACGGGGCTACTATAGGCGTACTCTCTGAACCAGCCCATGTGGTCGTTATTCCTTTCCATTACTATCCAATTTATAATTACATTTATTAATTTGTCACGTTTAATCTGTTTTAAAAGTTGTATAGCTTATTAATACTATTGTGTTTTTTTAAGTAATATTTTTTCTTAATATAACCATCCGAATTTGTGTCTATTTGAACCACCTTTGTCACGAATTAATTCGGACAATCGGGCGTTGTACTGTTGTAAATATCATCATCATCATCCTGGAGGGGATATAATTGGACCAGGATTCCCTAAACTTGAAGGCGACCAATCTTATAAACTTATCCATGGGGAAGTTATTGGTCTTGAGATAATGCTAATCCCACTAATAATAGCCCAGTATTCATGACATTCAAGTATCCAGAGCTGTCAGCTCTTTCAAGTATTTAAAGTGTCACAACTAATTTAGCTGTTTGAGACTAGACTCTGCTTGTCTTGACCAAATACAAAAACGGAGCGTTAGTGTTTAGTGTGAGCTATGTAAGAGGGAGGCCTTGGGCATACCTGCTGTAAAAATGTCGTGGCTGTTAAAAAAAGGGGGGTGGGGGAGGGGAGAAAACACTTGAAGTATTTTTTTTACAGGTATAGTGTTTGTACTCAATGAAAGTCTGCAGATAGGTACAAAAAGCACAGGTGCTATGAAGGTTAATTTCCAGGTATACTTGTAAGAAAAGGTAGGGTAACTCATTGATTCGACCATTTCTTAAGATTCTCGAGGACTGGTGAGAGGCAAGGAAAAGGGCAAAGAACAGGTGCCAAAAATGACGCTTTCACTTGGAACAGAACTGTGAAAACAACCTACCTAACCAAGAGAACTGTGATTGTTGGAGAGCTGGCGCCAACTCATAGACCTTCTTTCCACCCTGCTTCCTTGTTCCATTTACGAGTGATTTGCAAGTTACTGTCAGAACCACAATAAAAAAATAACTACACAAGGGCGCCGCAACCTAGACGACTTAAAAATAATAAAGAAGACAAATCGACTCTTAAACAATATCTTATAGTCATAATATTATAATATACCCATTCATTGAAAATCATAATTTTATAAATATTAAGTAATTCTAAATAAAACTCACATCGGTGGACAAATGGAGTAAATATCGATTTCATTTAGTCTGGTTAGGCTGATAGAGGAGGTCGGGGTTTGAATCACTATTGGATGTACTAAGGGTGGATTTTTCTAAATGGTTTCCCACTCTCTCTTCACGCTAGTGTGGGTATATTTATTCTACATTCAACCTTTCTCATCCCTACCCAATTAGAGTAGTAGATAAGTGGATATTTAGGATGAGTTGTAATAGAAAAATTAAATAGTGATAGGCATATTTCTATTTATTAAATGTTAAAATATTCTACGTGCTCTTTATAAACGTACAAATTATAGTAGTACATAACTTACAAACTAGCTTAAACTGGAATACGTCTCCTAATATTACTCAACCAACCCTAGTGCTTATATATGTAGTTAATAGAGAGTGGGATAACAGCAAGTGTGCGTGTGAGAGTAGAAGAATAAAATCAAATAAAGAAGGACGAGTGGAGGAAGAAAAGAGGAATATGGAGGCATTTTAATAAAATCACCTATACATAGGCTAGTTAATGGTGATGCTGCTGATGATGGTGAGAGTAGGGCGAACCCTGTCCTTGATATTGACCCCCATCATTCACTTTTAAAAGCTAACATTTAAAATTATTTGAATAGTTAGTTCTGTTTTGATAGTCTCATAAGTAATTATCCTATCCTAACTATTATAAATGCGAATGTGAGTTTGTTTGTTTGTTTGTTTGTTTGTTACGCTTTCACGCCTAAACTATTCGACCGATCATCATGAAATTTAGCATACACGTTGTCATGGGTACAGAAAAGGACATAGGGTACCTTTCATCCAGAAAAAAATGTAAATGTGAATTAGTTTGTTTGTTTGTTTGTTTGTTATTGTTTGTTACGCTTTCACGCCTAAACTACTGGACCGATCATCATGAAATTTCGCATACACGTTATCATGGGTACAGAAAAGGACATAGGGTACCTTTCATCCAGAAAAAAAGTACTGTTCCTGACGGATAGAAAAAAAATAACTGTTAGACGGTCGTCTGGCTTAACAACTCGGCCTACTGATATGAATAAATTAATTGCAACATGATGCCTGGAGTACAGAAAAAGGGACCTGCGGTATCCCAGAAGAAAATCTGATATCCCGAATAAAAATCTGTTCCCGAGTTATTTTAGGCACATCTATCTTAAAATGATTAAAAATGATTATATTCAGCTAATTAAGCTCTGTCTGTTCACCCCGTTATGGTTGTCGTAAGAAGTTTGGTATTATTGGTATTGGTATATCAAATAAAAACATTATTTTTACTTTAAAATGCGGTATCGATTTGTGTTATAGAATGTACTAACTAACGCGGTATCGTTTTGTTTATCTATGGCTATGAAGCTTGGAGAAAGAGAAGAAAGGGAGTTGGGAAATAGCAATACATGTTTGCGATTCATTTGTTTACAAACATTGATTTGTTACCGTCTATTTATCTGTGTTTAGTCCTATTTTAATAATATAGTAATTGTTTTACGTTTTCAGTTTTTATTTTTCCTTTTTTTTTCTCTTTGAGCGATAGTTTATCATTTATTATTATTAGGTTAGTTATTTTAATTCTGGTTCTACTTTTTTACCTTAAGGTAATAGTGTGTCTGTTTTAATTTTTAGGTTAGAAATATTTTTTTTCTTAAAAAAACAGTTTTTTCCTTTTTCTTTTTTGAAATGCCTCGCAAACGTAATTCTAACCTATCTAGGAGCTCATTGCGAGCCCGGGCAGCTAAAATTGCTCGATCCCAAGAACCCTCCGTTCATGCCGAATTAAGGAGGCAAGAACAAATGGAGCGACAAGCTGATTTGAGAGCTGATGAGACACGTTATCAAAGAAAGGAAAGACTGGAGGACCAAGCCACCCGCCAGGCTTCTATGAGAGCAGCTGAGACGCCCCTTCAAACACAATTGCGTTTAGAGGAACAAGCCGAACGCCAGAGAGCTCTGAGAGCTACTGAAACGCTCCTTCAAACGCAGATCCGTTTAGATGTACAAGCTGAACGCCAAGCTGCTTTGAGAGCAACTGAGACGCCTCATCAAACGCAGCTCCGTCTAGATGAGCAAGATGAACGCCAGAGAGCTTTGAGAGCTACTGAGACGCCCCTTCAAACTCAGCTCCGTTTAGACGAACAAGCCCAGCGGCAGGCAGCCATTAGAGTCACAGAAACTACACAAGAGTCGCAGGCGAGAAGAATCGTTCATGCAGAAATGCAAACCGAACGCCGACGAACTTTTATGCGTAACAGTTGGTCCTTATTTAATAATTCCGGATTTGAATACGATCCTTTAATTGATTACAAAAATCATACTTTAATTGTTGTTGGTTTGATGAATAAAAAATGCCAGTTTTGTGATGCTTTAAAATGGAAAGATGAGACCGCAGGGATGTGTTGTTCTAATGGCAAAGTTTCCCTTCCTTTACTTGGTGAACCAGAACAGCCTCTGAAAACTCTATATTTATATGATGCAAATGAATCACGGCGCTTTTTAAATAGAATTAGAAAGTATAACTCATGCTTTCAAATGACATCTTTTGGAGTAGATAAGGAGATAAGAATGCCCGGGTTTTCGCCAACCTTTACCGTACAAGGTCAGATATATCATCAAATTGGTTCACTTTTTCCAACAGAGAACGAACACCATAAATTCTTGCAAGTTTATTTCATGGGTGATGAAGAAAATGAAGTAAACCGTCGTTGCTTATACATTCAAGGAGTTGAAAGAGATACGGTATTAAAAATTCAAAGAATGTTACATAAACACAACATTTTGATAAATACCTTTAAAACCGCAATAGAGAACTGGCCTCAAGAAGATTATAAGGTTGTCATCCATGCTGATCGAACTCCACGTGGCGAACATGAGAGGCGCTATAATGCACCGACAATTAATGAAGTTGCTGTCGTGGTGAGTGGCGACCAGTTCTCTTCACGAGACATAGTGTTACGAGCACACGATAATACACTTACACGTGTAGCCGATACTCATAAGTTTTATGATGCTTTGCAGTACCCATTAATTTTTAGCAAGGGAGAGTCGGGATACCATTTTAATATTCCACTCATTAATCCCACTACAAAACAGCCAGTTCCCAATAAAAAAGTTTCATGCATGGATTTTTACGCCTATCACATGATGCTTCGAGAAAATGACTTTAACCTCCTTCCACGGTCAAGACAGCTCTTTCACCAATTTTTAGTAGATATGTACATCAAAGTAGAGAGTGAACGTCTTCGTTACATTTCTTTAAACCAGAAAAAACTGCGAACTGAAAATTACATTCACCTGCAAGATGCGATTAGCACGGATGGTAATATAAGCCCCAACGATTTAGGCAGAATGGTTATTCTTCCCTCTACTTTTGTGAACAGCCCCCGCTATCTGCATGAATACACACAAGACGCTTTCGCCTATGTGCGCACTTACGGCAGGCCTGACCTATTCGTAACTTTCACCTGCAATCCCTCATGGAAGGAAATAACAGAAGAGCTAATGCTCGGGCAAAGAGCTACTGACCGACATGACTTAGTTGCCCGTGTGTTTCGTTTAAAGGTTCAAAAACTAATGAATGTTATTACAAAGGGAAAAGTATTTGGAAACGTCCAGTGCCACATGTATTCCATTGAATGGCAGAAACGAGGACTGCCACATGTGCATTTTCTTATTTGGTTGCAAGAAAAGCTGCGTCCCAATCAAATAGATAACATAATAAGCGCCGAGATTCCGGATCCAGAACAAGATAAGGATTTGCACGATACCGTAGTCAGAAACATGGTTCATGGTCCCTGTGGAGCACGCAATCCAGCATCACCTTGCATGAAAAATGGAAAATGTACAAAAAAATTTCCCCGAGAGCTGCTAAAGGAAACAGTGCACAATAATAAGGGTTACCCTTTGTACAGACGAAGAGCACCCGAAGATGGTGGTAAAAGTGTTACAATTCAGAATCGCATTGGGGTGGTCCAAACTTTTGATAATAGCTGGGTTGTACCATATTCACCCATTTTATGTAAAATATTTAATGCCCACATTAATGTAGAAGCCTGCAACTCTGTTCGTGCTATTAAATATATTTGCAAATACATTAATAAAGGGAGTGATCAGGCGATCTTCAATCTGCGTAACGAAGGTGTAGCGCAAACTATTAATGAAGTACAAACCTATCAAGCAGGGCGATATGTCAGTAGTAATGAGGCGGCGTGGCGGCTCCTTGGTTTACCCTTACACGAAAGACATCCGACTGTTACACATCTTGCCATACACTTAGAAAATGGACAGCGTGTTTTCTTTAATGAGAGTAATTTCCAGGAAAGGATTTCATCACCTCCTAAAACCACATTAACTGCCTTTTTCCAGCTTTGTCAGACAGATACATTCGCTAAAACATTATTGTATTCCCAAGTCCCCCGTTATTATACATGGAACACCTCAAAAAAGGAGTGGAAACGCCGCGTTCAAGGTACGCCTGTTGAAGATTTGCCAGGGGTTAAATCATCAGACGCTCTTGGTCGTGTCTACACCGTCCATGTAACGAACTTTGAATGCTTTTGTCTGCGCATGTTATTGCATCATGTTCGAGGTCCAACTAGCTATAGAGACCTTAAAATTGTCAACGGTCAGGAATGCGGAACATATAGAGAAGCATGTGAAGCTCTATATTTGTTAGAGAATGATAACCACTGGGACGAAACTATGGAGGAAGCCGTGCAGTGCAGATCACCAGACAAAATCAGGGAACTTTTCGCAACCCTCATATCATCTTGCGGTCTTTCCAATCCTCAAACGCTGTGGGATAAGTACAAAGAGTACATGGCGGAAGATATTTTGCGGCGGTTACAGCAAGTACATGCAGATATGACTTTTAATGAGCACATCTACTACGAAGCGCTGACGAAAATTGAAAACAAGGTTATGACAATGGTGGGAAAGAAGCTTCAAGATTTCGGAATGGTAAGCCCTCAACGATCAGACGAAAATGACTTAAACGATGAAATTACTCGGGAATTAAACTATGATTTCACAGTATTGCAACAGAAAGTAACCGAATTAGTTCCTCGGTTGCTTCCAGAACAAAGTCACGTCTTTCAACAGGTGTTACGTCAAGTAGAGTCAGGGAATGGTGCACTCCTCTTTCTCGACGCCCCTGGAGGAACCGGGAAAACGTTTTTGCTGAACTTATTATTGGCGTTCATAAGAAAAGACCAGAAAATTGCTGTTGCCGTCGCTTCCTCCGGTATAGCAGCTACACTACTGAACGGTGGCCGTACTGCACATTCCGTTCTAAAATTGCCATTAAATCTTGCACTTGCACAGGAAGAGTCACCCATCTGCAATTTCAGCAAAAATAGCTCTCGAGGTATGATGCTACGACAATGTAAACTTTTAGTGTGGGACGAAAGTACGATGTCCCACAAAAAAGCTATAGAAGCGTTAAACCAAACTCTTCAGGACTTGCGAGACAGTACAGTTATTATGGGACGAATGGTAGTTTTACTGGCTGGTGACTTCCGACAAACTCTACCGGTGATCCAGAGGGGCACACATGCAGATGAAATCAAAGCCTGTCTCAAGTCATCAAGATTGTGGGCAAAAGTGAAAAAATTCAGCCTAACAACGAATATGAGAGTCCACCTTTATAATGACGTAGATTCAGGACATTACGCAGAGACACTATTGAAAATTGGCGATGGACGTTTGGACACGGATGCTGAAGGCTGTATTTTACTTACAGGGGAATTCTGTAATTTGGTGGAAAATGATGTGGAGCTCATTGCTAAAGTTTACCCAGACTTACAACTAAATTTAAATTGTGATCATTGGTTGTGTGCAAGAGCAATTCTTGCACCAAAATATGAAATCGTTAACAAAATCAACACTGACATTTTGAAAGACGTGCAGGGAGAAATAAAGGAGTATTTGTCAATAGATACAATCATGGACACAGAACAGAGCACTTCATATCCCGCTGAGTTTTTAAATTCTCTGGAGCTATCGGGTGTACCCTTGCATAAACTACAATTGAAATTAGGTGTACCAGTTATGCTTATGCGAAATTTAGATGCACCCCGTTTATGTAATGGGACGAGGCTTCAATTACACAATTAGGGCAAAATATAATCTGTGCCACCATTTTAACAGGTGTGGGAAAAGGGGAAAGTGTAATCATACCTCGAATCCCAATAATCCCCACTGACCTACCATTTCAATTCAAAAGACTCCAGTTTCCAATCAAACTTAGTTTTGCTATTACTATTAACAAAGCGCAAGGGCAAACATTGCAGGTAGCAGGGGTGCATTTGGAAATGCCATGTTTTTCCCATGGCCAGCTATATGTAGCCTGTTCGCGTGTGTCCAATGCCCAGAATTTGTATGTATTTGTGCCAAATGGAAGGACATACAACATAGTATATAGGAGCGTCCTAAAATAATGATATATTCTGTGCCCATGATTACAACGGTCAAGAACAAGCGGAGTAAATAAGGGATTTTAATTAACTGTAAGTAAAATTTAAGATGGAGTAGGATCTTACAATTCGTGGCAAGGCATAACCTATGACTCTACTGACACACACTCCACTACTTCTTTTCTACTCCTACACTTAATCCTGATTTATATTGTGTGGTTTGTTTTTATCTTTATCTCTACCTCTATTGACTAACAACCTCAATATGTTCATCGTTTTTATTGTCATACTCCCTGTGTCAATCGACAACCTGAATTTATTGATAAAATCTACATTAACGCGAGCGAAGCCGCGGGCAAAAGCTAGTATATTTATATTGTAGTGGGGGTAAGGTTGTCAAGCTCTCAGTATTCTCTCCCCCTTCCCCCTCAGTTTCAATAGTCTAGACCTGTAATCAACCTCTATAGTATTTGACCACTACCCGTTCAGGTTTTGTATTAATAACGTTTATGTATTAGGGATGAAGAAAGTTGAATTTAGAGGAAGTATACTCGCATTTGCATGGAAAAAGAGTGTAAAACCACCCTCAGTACAACTGACCAGGATTCTAACCCTGATCTCTCCGCCATCGGCATTCCACTCAATTACGAGGGTAATGCCGTAGTCCCTACGCCACCAACGCAGCTCGGGTGTCTGTTAAGGTGGTCAAATGGGTGTCAATACGTGTATGTTTAAATGTTCAAATGGGTGTCAGTACATATCAGTGGGGTTAGTCCCGATTAATTGGCGTGATCTTAGAACTTGGATGACCATTTTTTAATAAATGCCCTGTAAAATGACACTAAAATCTCTACACAATGTTGAAATTAAAAAAAAAAAAGCAAATGAAGAAAAATTTGTAATGAATGCATACGAGTAAATCAAACAGGCACTTTACAGATGAAAACTAAAATGTGTGCATGCAATTAAAATCCCTTACCAACTAAACTCTTACACTCTGTTAGATATAACATTTATTTACCAATATCTGCTTTAGAAATAGCTATCACCTCCCAATGAAACACTTGTCAAGTTAATTTTAGTGTCCAACCAGGAATGTGTATTCTCTAATCATACAAGAAAAGTGGGAACAAAGCTCATTGTCTACACTACATTCTTATTCCAACACCTGTGTGTTTAAAAAATGGATGTTCGAGTATGTGTGTAATTGTAAAATGTCTATAGTATGTTGAAATATACTTATTCAACAAAAATGCCTAAAAATGCCTAATAAATGTAAATAAAACTAAAAATGATGCAAACCAAGAAAACATGAACTAAATATTCAAAATAACAAGTAAATTAGCTATACAAAAACTTTTCCACAACCAGGGGATCATGAACAGAATTTAAATGCTCATGTATATTGTTTGTAATGTAAAAAAAATTCATCAAATTCCGGTCCCTTGTAATAATAAATACCCACATTGGTAAGCACGTGGGACAAGTGAAAAGATCATCTAGTTTGGTTTTTCGGTGACTTTAAAACACTGTGAGAACACAGGTACCAAACTGCGATTAACTTCACTTTTTATCAATAGTGTTCTTACATTCACGTAGCCGGCCCTGGGGTTAAGAACCTAGGGGTTCGATTCCCGGCTGGTACCATGGATAATTTCCCGAAAGGGGAATCATCCCCAAAGCTACCAGGCGTTGGTTGATTAGGCTTAAGTTAGGTTAAGAGTTTCTATTCATTCCACACCCTAATACTCACTATCACCATCCCCTCATCTCATCGGGACATGGAAAGAGCCTCCACAAAAAAAAAAAAAAAAAAATGTACGATCAGTACATTCGGGAGTATCCTGGGCAACGGTACATTAGTACTGAATAATTTTCCACGAAGTGATGCGATCATTGAAATATATATGAAGGTACGGTGGACAAAATAAATGACAATAATATTTCATCAATTGATTTTTCAAATTTTTATAAATATTTTAAAGGCGATGGGTATAATAGTGATGACAACTTTGTGATTATAATTGCAACTGTGGATTGTTCTTGGTTTAAATATATTAATCTGGTCCATTCATTTTATTATGACAATAGTGTTTTTATTCTAATTATTGTCAAACATATTTAATTGGACAGTGCCTCAGGACAATAACCAAAATGTTTTTAAAAATAAACTAGAATCCTTTAAAAGAAGAAGAAGTAAACTCTATTTACCTTGAAATATATTGGTATTTCTTACCTTAACGTGTTACACCATGGAGTGGCTTCCAGGAAAGAACTGAGGTGTAATCCGTCAAGGTCAGAATGCTATAGCTAAGTTCAAACGAAGTGTACAGTACATACGGGAAATAGGGAAATAGGGATAAAAAAAGTACCAAGACAAATTCAGCCGTTAAGAATGGTTGTGTGGGAATTTTTAGTATTTGGGTGCATCACGAGACAAAGAGTCTTCCTCCTGTATATTTTCATCTTTTTACAGAATCCACCAGCAGAGTTGGAGTAGGTGGTGAACAAACCAGTTTTTTTTATTGATTCTAACGTGCATAACGTCCTTAACCCTTCATAGCTCTCTTTGGTGCTCAACAAATCATAGTTAAAATTTAAATGAAACATGGGTGATCTTTCACCTTGCTGTGACTCGTTTTGATTTTAAATAACAAAACCTTTTTAATAAATATTTAAAATTAGACGCTCGTCCTGAAGAATTACTGGCAGCTCAATCAAAGTGTATATGCCTGATATATAGACAATCAGCTAGCCCGCTCTCCAAAGATCCTCTCTTTCATCGGATCGTCTCGCGAGACGTCCGGGACTTCGATTCAGATCAATATCCACACTTAGATCTCAAACTTGAGATAGCGTCCCCTGGATGTAAATTGAACCGTAACCGCTAAATAAGCTCGGTTCAAGAGCTGGAGAACTTGCCAGTTAAGTGAATAAAACTGTTTTTCTCCCCCTAATATTTCACTCAAAGGATCGTTTGTAATTTCCGACCTTAGGAAATGTTTCTACGGCGATCACTAAACTTTCCTTTTCTCCTATGGACAACCTTAAAGGGGAGGATGAGTAGAAAATGTGTATTGAGACCCCCTTTGTACTAAGTAAAACCATCGTACTAGTGTTTTATAGTGGTGAGGTTGGGAACTAATTTTAAATGTCAACTAACTGTATATGTTTAATTTTCTCTAGCATGTTCTATGATTAGGCTATATACATTAAACGGCTTATTCAGCGAGGGGGCAAAAAAACCCTTTCCCACTCCAATTTAATTCATCGTAACCCGCATCGGGGTGCACGAAGACCAAATGCCGGGATCATTTATTCTGAGCTCATCATTTGTTTCACGTTTTTCGAAGCCGGAGAGGTCAGGGTTCAAATCCTGGCTGGTTTTAATCAAGGTGGTTCTCCCTAATTAGTTTCCCACTCTCTCTTCACGCAAATGAGAGAGCATTAAACTTCACCTTAGTTCTACTTTTGTAATTTCTACTTATTAGCCTAGTTAAAACAAATAAAACCAATAAAAAATTATGTATATACTTATTTATGGCTTATGCGTGGATCTATTACAGAAATCCAACTTTTAATATTTCCTGTACAAATATTTCTTTACATTACTCGAATTTGAAAAAAAAAAGCTGGTTTTCATTCAAACTCGACTCGGAGCTCGACTTGCCTACTCTCACACACTCCTATTATTATTATTATTATTATTATTATTATTATTATTATTATTATTATTATTATTATTATTATTATTATTATTATAATATTATTACTATTACATTCATCACAAGAATTATAAACGTTGTTTTTTCAGCACCGTGTCTTACTACCTGTTCGGGTTATAAGCTTATGTAGGCCTACTAATTAGGCTAATGGTTTTAGGGATAAGGAAGGTTTAATTTAGAGGAAGTGTACACACATATGCGTGGAGGGAGAGTCAAAAATAATTTTGGATAAATCACTTTCAATACACCCGACTGAGATTCAAACTTCGATCTCTCTGTCAGCGCAGTCTAGTCTACTACAAGAATGATGCCTTAGACCATGTGGCCACTGAAGAGGGTTATTGAAGTATTAATGAAGGTGTAAGGATAAGGATATTTGTTAGGAGGAAGTGAGCCCGCGTTAACTTGGTAAGATGATGAAAAAACCACAAAGATTGCTAACACATGGAAAAATTACCCCAACGTACCCAGCAAAGATTCAAACTCCGATCTCAACCACTATAAAAATCATTATTTTGATAGCCTGATGCCTTTGATGACGCGAGCATCAGTTAGAGTGAATAAGAATAGATGGCGAGGGAGTAAACTATTCACATAGTGTTCAAACTTACTCCAATGCTTCGTTCAGTGGCAATGTTAGTTTCTTTTTCAATGTGCTCTATTGTTAGTGGCAGACATATCAGGACCCTTGGATCCAAACAGTGTCGATCAAACTGTGGTACGCGTACCCCTAGGGCCACGGGAAAGATTTTAGGAGGTATACAATATACCACTGAGTTGTATTAATCGTTGTTATTTATAAGAGTGAATCTTCTAAACAAGTCAGCGCATATTTTGACGATATGTGATGATCTTTTATAATCCTTTCTTTCCCTCTGTCGCAGCTTTGTTTAGCCTATCACAAAAATGTAACATACAATTTTGAACAAATATTTATGTGTCTACGGTATAGTTTTTTTTAATTTGAAAACACCGTTTATGATACTGTTTACAATAGCAAGTACTTTTTTCTGTTTTTTATTACGAAGAGACAAAAGGGGTACGTTGGTCAGGCAATCTCCCTAAAAAGGGTAGGCGACTGGAGAGAGTTTGAGAAATATTGGTGAAGATAATATATAAATGTTATTAGTGTTATTTTTTCAAACAAATTAACCACTAGTATAATTTTGTATGAGACATTTTTAATTTTAAACCTACGACTTGAAAAGGTTCATATTTCCTAAGTTAAGTGTGGACTGGTACTTGGATATTTGCGATACGCTCGTTATTAGAATATATATGTTTACCCAATTTTTAGTTTAGAGCCGAGTCTTACTATCCATTCGGGCTATTTGCTACCTGATTAATTAAAATCTATTATCAGGACTAGTATGGGCATCACCCTCTCCGCCACCTGGGGAGGCGCCCTACCGGAGATTTAGTTCCACTTACTACCCACAATATCACCACCTATGGACTTACAACTGACTTAACCTAAATATTTATAAAAATACTTAACCTAAGTACAAGCCCTTCTTATAGTTGGCTGCAGGGTCTTTCAGTTGTTATCGCCGATCCATTTTCTGAACTGAAAGCAGTCATCCGATGGATCGGTGGGTGAACCAGATGCCCGACAGCTCCAGCCCAGCATCACACACTTGTCACCAAGTGGGCTGGACCCTATGAGTAAGGGGTTGATTCTCCCGTCTGAAGATGTTGTTCTCTTTTACTCCCTAGCTGGTATCAAGGAGCCCTCCAGTTCATTAGCAGCTCCCACTACTGGAATCCAGAGAACACTCCTTCCCTCAGCTAGGTTCTGGTTCGCCTGGATATCCCCACCATATTCTACTCAGCCATCCGATAATCCGGTTTTTCTGTGTCATACCTATTTACTTAGTCAAGCCGTACTGTTATGTGTCATCCATATCTGTTGTAACGTCACTGTCTACTGTCATGTCACTGTCGCTCTCCGTCCTGTACCCTTGTCTTAAGTTGACCAGTCTATTTTGTCCTCTATTTTTCATTGTAGTTAAGTACTTATCTCTTTCGTATTTTGACACATTATCAGTGATTTCAGCCAGGAGACTCCATTGGTCAACGTCACGTAGTATGTGATAAACCTTGCTCGCTTGCAACGGCATATGTAGGTTCATTCTATCTTCCAAAGTCTTAATACACTCCAGCATGACGTGTTCCGGCGTCGCCTCCCTACCACAATCACAGATCCCTGTATCCGTCAGTCGTCTAACGAAGAGAGTGGCTTTATATGGACCATGCCTAGTAATAAAATGCCAAACCTGGAGAGAACTGCAGGCACTCTATTCCCAACCGTTCAGAAACGCTTAGAAATATCTTATGCGTTCTTCTAACTGTTTTGCTCCACTCCCACTCGTCTTATCACTCCTCTTCAAGATATTTCCTGACCTGAAGTCCCGTTGTTATCCCTGCTCTCGTGAGATTAGCCACGTTCTCCATATCCCCCTTTCTTATCCAATACAATGCCGCTCTCTTCCTCACCTCTAAGTCCAAGGACCAGATACCTAAGACTACACACAAAGCGTCTGTGGAAACAGTCTTGTACGCTCCAGATAGCCTCAAAAGTACATTTCTTTGAAGGCTTCTGATTTTCCTTCTGATTCTTACCTGTCTGAGCCTATGATCCCACGCACCAGCTCTATAACCTACAATTGAGACCAACATAGCCTGGTGATACAATCTGATCAGCCTCATAGACAGTTTAAATCTGCCCTGCCCTATGCTTATGATCTTATTCATAGCGCTCAAAACTTTTCCACATGCGTTCTCCACGTGCGTCATGAAGTCGCGCCTCTCATCCAGCATCACGCCCAGATATCTGGTATCCTTGCTTCGTCTTATCGTCTGTCCGTCAATCTTAACCCTTGGGTTTCTCTTGAGTACCCCCCTGAATAGCACGTAAGTTGTGTTTGCAGGAGCTAAACTCAGTTTTTAACTTTTAACACCAAGAGTTCAGCCCAGCGCATGAGTATATCGTCCGTAAAGGCAACCACCCCCACCATTTCAGGGAGTGATTCAATCTACACTAAACCAGGTTCGAGTGCTACGTACCAAAAGATCGGCCCGCAGACCAACCACTGGGGACATTCTTTCGTAAGTTGTTTGCTTACTGTCATTCCTGGACATTTCAGGTTCGCGTATCTTCCCCTACAGTAGTCCATAAGACTCCTATAGAGGCTCCCTGGACATCTGATTTTTCTCAGCCTCCCAAATAGCGCCAGCCACCACAAGTTGTCAAACGCTCCCGAAATGTCCACGAATATCCCCATTACGTATTTATCTCTAGCCCTATCTACAAGACTCATGGCCTCACAGATAGCGTCCTCCGTAGACCTGCCCCTCCTGAAACCGTACTGCTGTTGATGCATTCCCACAGCCTCTCCATGCTTTTGCATTCTATTGCACAGGATCTTTTCTTGCAATTTTCCGCATACATTTAAGAGACAAATCGGTCTGTACGATTTCGGGAGTTGAGGATCCTTATCCTCTCCCTTACTCAGGATAACTACCTCACTTTACTTCCATACATTTGGTACGCGGCCCTGAGCTACGCACTCATTCATCAATCTATCTAAGAAGGGCGCTACCTGCTCGCTGATCTGTTGAAGGACCTCCACCCTGATCCCATCTGGTCCAGGTGCCTTCTTCTTCTTTTTCATTTCAGTCACAAGTCTTACTACGTCATCATGGGTTACTGGATCTGTCACCTCATAATTGTCGTAACTACTCGTCATGTCCTATCTAGCTATCACTTGTCCTTCGTCGCCTGGAAGTAGGATTTCCATCAACAGCCTCGCTGCTGATTCTTCTCAGTTTGATGCAAATCCCCCCCCCCCCCC
>CABFWO010002588.1:61703-78694 GCA_902155825.1 Timema genevievae
CCCCCCATTCTATCAATGTTACAATGTTCCAATCTTGAGTCTACCTCATACGCAAGGAACGAACTCAGGACCCTCATAGGAGTCGACACGTCGAGATTTTTTTTTGTAAGAGACTGTACTTGGTTTGAAATATATCAGCATCCCAACAAATTTCCCCTACTTTTCTTTACCAGTGGTCACGTGCTCTGATACGTCAAACAGTATTGTCGGTGATGGGTGGAGGTTGGGGTACAACTCTCATAATGGCACACTGGGGCAGGTTTTAGGCGTGTGATTTACATATACTAATTTCCCATCCCGTCTTCACGCCAATGCGGGTGTACTTTCTAGTTTATACTTTCACTATGTCCACCCCATGGATTGTTGATTGCCATTATGTTAAACGCAAGTTTTTAAAAGGTCCCCTATTCTTAATTGGGGCTATTGCCACTATTATAATACTATATTGAACTCAGAATCACCCGCATGTGTAGTCACGTCGTTTAAGACATCACTGTTGCAATATACTGGATTATCAGTGTTGGGAGGTCAGATTTAGTACCCTGGACAGATCTATTGAGGGTATTTGTTGCTAAAATACTAAGCCTACAGAGATTTTAACACCAAACCTCTGCGAGGTGGATGTTAATCTTCTGAAGCAATAGGATTTAACGATCTTGGACATGGCAGAGGATGGGACTGCCCAAAGAGGAGGCCGTTTGTTCTGAAGATGTCAGATTGAACCTGTTCACAGCTAACCAAAATTTTGAGTTTTTAATCTTTGACGCGTCGTACATTGAAGGTAATTCGTCGTAGTCAATTTTCTCATAATCTCTCCGCACGTATTCGAATGTATTTACTCTAAATAATTCTTCTAATCCTTAACCATTAAACAGAGTCTGTAATACCCATCTGTTGAACGTTTACTAGAGGAGCTGATTGGCAGGGTCGGTGTAGTGATTGAAACTCCTGATTCTGGTCCAGAGAGCCGGGTTTCAATTCCAAGTGGGTTCACTGAGAGAGGTATTCTCCATCAATGGCTTTACATTTTCTATGATAATACCCGTGGATTTCTTTAAAATTCCCCCTCCTTATTTCGTGCCCTTAGAGTACATTGTCAGAGAGACATGCAGCACAATGCAAGTATATACTAATGTATATGTAAACTAGGGGTTAGACCTTTTCCCGACAGGCGCACTTTCTGATTTCGTGCAATCCTGTTGTTTTTATCTATGTTCAGATTTTTAATTTCAGTTGGTAGTCTTCATAGCTCTGTAACGCTATTGGGATCTATGGGGAAAAAAAGCTCCAAAGGGCCATACATTTCGGAAAATGCAGATCGATGCTATCATTTTGCTAAAGGATTCTTTTCTCAGACAAACTCTGTTCAATCATTTGTTATTATTCTAACCGAAATATTTATCATAGTTATCAATCATGTCTTGCAGCAGGGTCAATTTAAATAGATCATTAGCTTTAAAAATATTTTGGATACACCACATTTTTGTTATAGATTTGGGGCTCTTCCTTTATTAGGACACCTTGATAATTACTTTATGTTGCCTACATTTTAATGTCTGCGGCGTAGAGCACTCTTGAAATGGCTTCATAAGCTGGCCATTAATGAACACAGGAGTAGGCCTATTAGGGTAGCCACAGACACTGTTGATGATCTGGGTGACCATGCGGTCTAGGGGTAAGTTGTCGGACTTCTGTGCTGGCGGTCCGGCTGACAATTGACTATCTTGGGAGGAATATGTAATTATTGTTTCTGAAATTAAAATTTTGTTCAACTTATCGATTGCTAAATTAACTACAATACACAACACTATTTTGATATTCAGATTTCGTAAAAACATTAACATTGCATACATTTTCAAATACAGCTTTACGGGGGCATACCTGAAGGTTTAAGACTGTTGAAGAACTCAACTGGATAGTTAAGGGTTATCCAAAAACCACGTAATGCTATTGAAAGGTGGAGTGGGGAGGATCTCTAATGTATAAATGGTGTTACATGAAGGGAGGCTGGGTACATCATAGTCTTACGTAACACAGATCTTATCTACCTTCTATATTAATAAAATAAATACTTTGTCTGACTGTCTCCTATAAGCGTTGTGCAATATCCACATCCCTTAGTGGTCTGAAATGTAGAACTTAGTAGCCCCTGTGCACGAACATGTACACCTGGAAACCAGAATTTTAAAATTTTGATTAGATTTACTTGTTACCCTTTCTACCGTCTTTTACCTTTTTATCACTTTTAACCTTTCCACCCCCTTTTTAAAAACATTATTAGACTTACTTTTAACCCTTTGTTTATTTTTTACACTTTTTTTAGAAACTTTTCACCCATTTTACCCTAGAATATTTCTCCCAGATTAAACCCATAAAAAGGCGTATTAAGTGAAAAATGGGCAAATAGGGTAAGAAGGGTTCAAAGTAAATACAATCAAAAGGGCAATATGGTCAAAAGAGCAAAAAGGGCAAAATAAGACAAAAATGTTAAAAATAACAAAAAGGGCAAAAAGTAAATCTAGTAAACCTAAAAACGCCATAAAGGTTAAAAGTGGTAAAAGAGCTAAAGAGAGTAAAAAAAAAGAACCAAAAGGGTGAAAAGGGTAGAACGGTAAAAAGGACAAAAAGGGGCATAAAGGATAACGGGGTGAAAAGAGTAAAAGAGTATATATATATATACACAATCTGTCAGTATATTCGATTTGTCTGTTTTCATTAAACTCAAAAAATAATTATCGGATTGAGACGAGACTTCTTCTATTCTACTCTTTAAATTTAAGAAAACAGGATAAACCAAAAGTCCAAAACCTTAGCTTAAATGGTAGCGTGTCTGCCTACTGAGCTAAGGGTACCAGGTTTGATATCAGGTATGGCCAAAAATTTATCATTGATCAAAATATGGGTTTACCCTTTCACATTGATAAACTAACGGCATGGGGTTGGCTGCTGTGCCCATCCTAGTCTTAAGATATATTATAAAGCATAATGAAGCTACGACAGGCCTTGCAAGCCGGTATTGGAAAATATATGACCTAGATAAACACCTGACCTAGGGCACAGGATGGAAACAGTAATGGATGTAAGGTAGGTATTATCTCGCTATCTTATCAGCGAGCCAAGCAGTGACAAAGAAGACGAAGTATTCTTACATCTGTGTCTTAAATTTGCAACAACTCAAATATATTAATTTTTAATGTATAGGCCTGAATCTTCTTTGTAAGTCTCCTTGACAACAAGTGTTTTGGAGGTTTGTTTTCAATCATTTTAATATGCTTTCACACAAGAAGGTAAATAGTGTTTCTTTCAAAAATAAAATAAAACACATTTAAGTAACCTGTTACTTGTAATTTGAACTTTGATTTACATAGATGAGGCTAGGTTTATATTTATGCATAGAGCTTAGCTAATAGTAATAGTTAAAATACAAAGATTTGTAATGAAATATTGTAGTGACTAAAGTCCAATAGTAAATTATGCCAATGTCTTTTATTGTTCATATCAACAGTGTGTCCACGTAAGATGGCCAATTTTACCGTGCCTGCATTTTCTTTTTAGATTCAGGGTTTTTTTTCAGTTAGTTCAGTTAGTTTTGTTCCTTTGTCAATAAATCACTATTTATTTTATTGTTCAATGTAACAATGTTTCTACATAAGATATCCACTGTTAGCATGCTTGCTTTTTAGTCTTAGATTTATGTATTTTTCAATTATTTTATGGTTTTTCTTGTAAATTGTGCATATGCAATTTTCTTAGTAGAGAATTTAATAGCATCACAAAATGGCAGAGGAACACTCATACAACTTACTTTATTTGGTAACCTACGAATTTGAATGTATCCTAGAGCCTTACGCTCTAATAATGTTAAAAAGGTAAATTCAACAAACATAATAGATCACTTATAAAGAAATCCATGCTACAAAGACTACCACAAACGCAAAACAATAAAATAATATAATATACATTGTTAAAAAAATAAAAATGAAAAATGACAAAATGTTTTTCCAAAAACCAAAACGGTTCTCTGAGCTATATCACTAGAAGTATTTTATTTTAATTTTTCTGTCGCTCCTAGGTAGAAGTTTGCTTTCCGCTTGATTTATATATGTTAATGAACCCACATTTAAGATAATATTTGTTTTTGTGTTCTTTTTTTTTTTTTATTTAGTTTGTGGTATCGATAGCTTGGAGATGCTGAGATCAGAAAATATGGTTTAGAGTAGTAATTTTAATCAGAAAATACTGAAAATTAAAATTTTCGCATGACAGAAAACGTATTTACTATATTGATTTGGGAAATTTTGAGCCCGCTATTTCACACAAACCTGACTCAGTTTGTACGCTATGTCCACCATCTAGGATTTTAAGGTCTAGTATTTTTCTCTTAAATATAGAATGCTCCATAGCGTCAATACCAAATGTCAGCTCTCTATGACTAATTTTATAGTTTATACGTTTTGTCCACCATTTTGTATCTGCCATTTTGTATCCACCATTTTGAATTTTACAAGTTTAAATTTTTTCTCATAGCTATTACATGCTCCACATTGTCCATACCTATTTTCATTCCTCCAAGACTCAATTTGTACGTCTCGTCCGTTATTTTACATGTGACTTTTTTTTATAATTAAGAGTTCATAATATTTTTTCATTAAGTCCATACAAATTTTCAGCTCTCTAGGTAAGTTTAGTCTACTATTTTTGATCGATCATTTTTAATTTTTCAGGCTTCAAATTGTTCTTATTCAGATGGCATACTTTATATCGCCCATACCAAATGTTAACTCTCTAGACCGTCTACGGTGTTGAGAAGTAGGAGAAAAAGCCCTGGATGGACATACAGACACAGAATGGGTTTTATATTATGTAGATATTTATATTGTGATACAAATGTATTTATATTATGTTGATGATACGTCGTTAATAATAATAAAATTTGGTTTCTTTTAGTAAAAATAAAAATTTAATGTGTCTAAATTATAAACATCACACTTACCGACCATAAAGACGTATTAATTTTAAAACAGTTTTGTGGCATAAAGTATATATGAAAATTATACAAAATGATAGTTTTTCGCAATTTAAAAATTAACTTCAAACAATAAGATATTTTCATTTTGTACTTGCACTTTCTCGGCTATTGGAAAATTTTCTTATTTTAAATATGTGATAGTTTTTTTTTTTATTGTGGCCGAATCTCTACAAAACTTTCCTAGAAATAATATCCGCTGAATGATGAACATTAAAAATTGCTAAACTCTTTAATCGATCTTCTATACTGTTTGATACTGAGTATGTTTTTACCCCCCTTAAATTATAGTAGTAAAAACAGTAAAAATATAACAAAAAAATCACAGTGACAGTTTATAAACAATTAATATGTAAACCTGTCAGCAACAGGCGAACAAAACCTGAATAATTAGGATGCAAATTATTTTATTAGTATAAGCTGAAAAACTTAAAATCATCACTACGTTCTTGTAATTCATGAAAGGCTTTAATTAAATTCAATCAGATAAAAAGAATCGAAAAACCTACTAAAATCTGTCTCCGTTAAGTTCTGTTTCGTGGTAAATAATACTGTAAATGTGCAAAGTTTCATCTTTCAAGGTAGTCTGTAGGGTGTGAAACGACACACACATTAGGAAATTATACTTATAGATTAGAGTTAGGAGATACCTTCCTGGAAAATTTAGGTTTCCTAGGCCATCTAGGCTTAAAGATTTTTCAAATTTTGTTTCTTGTAAGCCCTTCAGTTTGTTGACACCTATGGGGATATTTGGTCACTAAGTACTATTCTTTTTGAGAAGGGGCTACCCAACCGTAGAATTTCATCTTCCTAATTCTTTTAGGTTTTGATAAAAAAAAATTACTTTGGTTTTTTGGAAACCCTCAATTTTGGAGACACTCATAGGTATTCTGAATATTGAAAAATGACACCTGGACACAGTAATCGAGCCCGGGACCCCTGACTTAGTACGTCAATGCTCTAACCCCTGAGCTATCCAGGAATCATCCCGTGCCTAGGGTCATTCTTCACTCATATTTTAAGGCAGAGTCTATGATGGACGTGCGGAAATCATCGGCTACAAATGTTTGATTTTATTAAAATCACGAACTATCAGATAACAGATACTCAACCATAGTTTCCATTAATTTAATACATGTATAGGTAAGTGCATTAATTGAAACAAAAATATCATTTATTTTAGTTATAACCTAGAACAGAATCAAACCAGAGCCATCTTCCTTTATAACCATTGGGTCATCCATGGGTATGGGTTTGTAGAATATACTTCCAGTCCTCTTACATTCCCTGGAAGGAAAAGTACTGTACATGAAATAGTAGAATATTTTATTTTTTGTGAGAAAAAATAAAAGAAAAAAAGTCATGTTATCCAAGATCAAAACAAACGCAACAATGGTTTTAACAAGGCAGTAGCTCTTTGTCTTTGAATGGTCATCTGTTCATGCCCAAATCTTCACGAAATCTACAGCTAAAATACAAACACTCAACTATAATAAAATTACACTTATATAGTTATTAATTTTAAACCATTTTTATACAAAATTTAAAACAAATGTGCCGTAAAGAAGTATAAATATTTAAGGAGATAAAAATTACTTTACCCCACTGGTCGAAAAGTTTTAGGTGTCACTTTCGCTATAGACTGAACTAATGATGACAGGGAGTTTGGTGTTCGACTCCCTATTGCGTATGCTGAGAGTAGTTTTCCCTAAGTGGGTTTCCCCTCTCCAGCCACTCAATTGCTTGTAATCTTCCTATAGATCCTACATTCCTTATCCCCAACACATTAAATGTAATTAGTAGATATGCGTTTTATCCAATGGAGTAGTAAGACTCAATGCGAAATATACATATATATATTATAATATATACATATGCATGTATATAATTATATATAACCCAAAGTTCAGAGAAAAAGTCAACTTACTACACCCTCTGAATTAAAAGACGCTACTCGATATATACTAACGCACTTGTGCTTGTGTTTCTGTCCAGATACGATCAATTCCGGTGCAATGTTCCACTCTATGTAGATACCACCGTCAGATGTGGACCTAAAGGGGAGTAGGTGGGGTATTAGCCATCCCTTGGATCGCAAACAATTGCAAGGACAAGGAAGATGGATCGGTGGTGTTGGGTTTGCGGCTAGTGGGACTCACGACCGATAGAGATTTGGGTTCCAGACACTACTCTTGCTTCTATACCCTGATTTTTGTATGAAGAAAAGTATTTTAGAGTTACTAAACTTACTAAAACCATTTTAATATATCAATACATCAAGGCATGTTATCTACAGCTGTCAATTTTGATAAATATTATCAATACCTATAAAATAATACACAAATAATATACTAAAATAATATCAATGCTGACCGCAAAGAAAAAAAAGTTTTATTTTTTAAACCGTTCTTACAACCAAAGTCGGACTATACATACCATTGGCTAGGTTCTGTTAACTCGACCGGGCTATATTATACACATAGCAAGGTTTAAGCCAGTTAAAATCACAATACTATGGTGGCCGAAAATCCCATGGCATCAATTCACATTTTAAGACTGGACTCAAGGCTTAATTTTCAAAAGGTATACCACTACATACATCAAAAGTTCTTTTAAAATTCCCAATTGGAATAAAAGTGCACAAATTTCTTGGTGTGTCGCTGGCCACTCTCCAGTAGAGAACACTTAGAAATTAGGATTGTAGAAGATTGTAGAACGTATATATGTACCACACTCGATGCTTTAGGGCTGCTCCTCTCCCTTTCACCATTACCTCTGGACATAAAACCGCAGTAAAAACCTCGAGCAAAGGGTCTTGGGCATAATGTCTGGGCTCATAACCTCGTGTTTATAACAAGCGGCCAATGTCTTCAGAACAGAAACACGATCTCGTGAAATGGAGCCATATCTCCCCTCCTCCCCCACCTCATTACACGGGCGTACGGTTCCCGCATATTAATGTGAAGTGACCTTGACCCTCTGGTGACCCCTGTGTTTGGTAACATACCACTGACCCCAGTCGGCCGCAAGATTAACCAAATTGTTAAAAGGATCCATCCAACGACACTAACTGAAACATATGTTTTGGCAAGTTTCTACGTTACCCAACATCACAATTCAATTTGTCAAATTAATTTTTTAATCTGAAATAAATTATAAGATTACAGACACTTAGGTTTAACTTTTTGAAAGCATTTCCCAGTTCGGTAACCTTTTGACCTTGTCTAAGCTACTTTAAGATTTATATTTATCTCTGGCTTTGTTGCCACATAATGGAAAATCAAGTGCTAGCGACCTGCATCTGTGAGCACATGGACAAAGGCGACAGTCTTGTCTAGTCTGGTTTACCAATAAGGGGAAGATCAGGGTTGGGTGTAGGACTACTGAGGTGTTTTTTCTTAAATTGGCTCTCCAATGTTCCCTCATGCAAATGCGGCAAGCCTACACTTCCTGTAAATTCTACCTTTCTCATTTCTACCTCATTAGTATAGATATGAGATTATCCTGGACGGGTAGTATGATGCGAAATAAATTTTTCAAGATTTTTTTAGCACCACGTCTTACTACCCGTTCGGGCTATACGCATATATACTAGTTACGTTAATGTGTTAGGGATGAGGAGGGTTGAATTTATAAGAAGTGAGCCCTTATTAGCGTGGAGTGAGAATGGAAAACCATTAAGGAAAATACCACTCTCAGTATACTCAACCAGGATTCTAACCTCAATCTCCTCGTCATCGGCAGTCCAGTCTATTTCAATTGTTATGCCTTACACCAGGCATGGAAAACTTGTGACCCGTGGATCTAATGATCAGCGAACATAATATAATGCAGCCCTATTCTTCTTCTTATAAACGTCGTAAAAATAAACATTTGGGAATTTGGCTTAACATGAGTAAATCTGCCATGTGATCTTGCCGTACCAAGCTGGTACTATTTTTTCGACAGTCAGTTCCCAAAAGTTGGTTAATTTGAGCACCAAATATGTGGAATGTTTGAGATCATATATATATATAAAACATTGATTTTCTCACATTAAAAAGTACCAAGAGGTCTTAAGTTACGGACGTACTTTTTTAAACCATGAATGTGATATCGGCACAAGATTTAAAGAGCGACATTCACACCATTGCTGCAAATAAAATGTTTTTAATTTCTGGTAAAAAAAAAAGGGAACACTCTTTTTGTTCTATATAGATGCCTACTCTTTTCTTTTTATAGTAATAAAGTACTAAATTGGAATTATTTTTACTTCAGAATTTTTTTTACAATAATACCCCTTAAGTATTTTTAATGTTCAATGCTGCTTGTTTTGCACGCCTTTCTTAAACGATGCAGCCACTGTAATAGGGGTTTTTCAAAGATTATTTTCTAATTAAATAATAATATTATTTTGACGCTATTTTAGATTTTAGAAACCATAGTAGAATAATTTAAAAACATCATTAATTAGTACTATCTTTGCTAACAAAATGATCAATATATGTCAAAAGTGACATCTATTGAGCATACACCTTGCTGTATGAACATTTGAAAATAAATCTTGTAAGTTTTAAAACTGTCTGATCAATTAAATGATGGGCGTAATATATTGTTTGTCCGAATGCGTTTGGATATTTCTCCTATTTTAATTATTATGTATCTTACTTAAATTAACAAATCGTTCAAAAAAAATAGAATAATGCCATAGCTTGCAATCTTTGTCAATATAAACTTTAGATCATGCAAGGAGGACGTAAGACTAAGAACTCACACTTTCAACTGTCATGAATCAGTATTCGTGTATTAGTACCAGGTCATGTTTTTAAGGAACGTAGCTGGTTTTTACGATTAGGACAACACAGAGTATTGGCAAAACTAGTAATCTAGGGTAGACATTCCTACTTTTTTTGTACATAACAACAAGGTGTTTTTTTAATCTTTAGAGGAGAGGGGGGGGGGGACAGCCGCAGAAGAACGCCAGATGTTAGGGGGGCTATCTCGACCTACTTTTCATATTTTTCTACCAAGTTACCGCATTTTGTGGGGAGAATATACATCCTGAGTCCCTGTTTAGTACGTAGAAGGATGCCCCATCCCTCTTAGAAATCTGATATAGATCACAGCTAACATAGCACCGGGTTCTGCGGTGTTCCAATACCAGCTAGAGCTATAACACCCAAGATAGGTCAAGGAACGGACTGCTGAGTAGGGACATTAATAGAAAAAGGACCATTCTCTAAACTCTTACAATTAGTTCTGAATCTTACAAAGTATTATACACTAGTAGAGTAATTAGTATATTTCAACAAACAAGATCAAAACGGATCCCACAATTATTTGCCACTACCTACCCATCCCGCCAAGCCATCCTGACACGTCGACCCACGGGTTGGGGGCTAGTGGAAGTAATTTATTTTATTCATAACCTCTAAGTATCAAGCTTGAACTAAATCCAACAAATCTTTTCTCCTGTAGCCCCAGGTAGAAAGAGACGTGGAGAGATTTAAAAATGGTAAGCTCCCCTTCTTTGAACTCGGAGTCGCATGGAACTTCACGATTCCTTTAATCTAGAGGTCGAAAATGCTAACTACAACAATAGTTTTTTTTTTCAAGTCAATAGATGCATTGTTGTGGACTCACAATATAACGAATGAATTCACGTCAACATTTTATATTATAATCGTTCTACGCAACTTAGATCAGAATTTTCTAACAATTAACATCGTTTCAATCCGACTCTTAAGCTAAGTTGGTCTGATTTCTGATATTGGCGAAAATCTATCATTGGTGAAATTAGGGATTGGCCCTTTTAGATTTATTAAGTACTAGGACCGGGTGCTATGTATGTGTTCTATAACTAGATTAGTTTGTGAGTTATATTACTTGAATAATGAGTTGATTCAGAAAGTGCACGATCAATATCCGTGGTGATAATGTTGCCTAACTGTAACACGGTGGTTAGTCAAGATATGATCTCCCATGTGCGAATGTGTCACTAATAACTAAGCGTATTTGCCTGTTCTAAGCAAATTCATTTGGATATTGTAGCAGTTTTATTGTTTGATGTATTTTTTTTAAAACTAACCTCAACTTAGGATATTTGTATTATTAATGAAACTGGTTTATAAAATCAATCAAAGATGTATGAAGAAAATTAAAAAAAAATTGCCATGAAACAATATTATTGCCATCAGGTGTTCTGTCTTTTGACAGGTCCATTACCTTGTCTGAATTTAGTACTCAAGCATGTACTAATATCAACAGCTTCCTTTTTAGATCCTTGAATGAGGTCATCCACCAGTTGCATTCGTCAAGTTCCGGGTCTCTTTCTCCCTTCCACTTTATCTTATATGGCATCACTCAGTAAGACATTTCTTCTGAGGCCAATCCATTTGGCCTTTTTTTTTTGTAGACTCACATGCATAGTGACCCTCTTTTTCATTGTCTTGTCTTAGAACTTTATTAGTCCCCCGGTCTGTCCACTTTATCCTCTATATTCTCCTAGAACATCCCATCTCAATGCTCCCCAAACACTTATTCTCCTTTTTCCTCAAGGTCCATGTATAAGCTCCAAACAAGGCAATGTGCCACATGTAACATTTAATCAGTTTCCTTCTCATCTACGGGTCCATTTTACCACTTTACCGAGCGAAGCTTTGGTCATTGGAACAATATGTATATTTAAAATAATATAAATAATTTTTTTAATTGTAGCCAATTAGAAGTAGGCCTATATGAAAGGTGTGTGTGTAGAAAAGGAAGTAGAAAGAAAAAGAAGGTGAATACTGAGTAAAGAACCAAAAATTAATAATTATGCAGCGCCGATCTTTTTTAGTAAGGGGAGGGGGCGCTCATATCACAAGAGAGAAAACGAACTTTAAGAGAGTGTCACCCACAATGGCTGCAGACATGCCTCAACCTCGTCAGTTCTAATTTGTCGGTGACAGGTAGGTTGGTTTTAACTCCCGAAACTCCCAAGCGATGATAAGAAAAAAAAGAAACACTTTCTCATTTATTGTTCCCAGATGTCGTGGTCTAAAGTTCCCCTTCTTCCGTTATCGTATTCTCACGCTTTTATTGCTCTATATGTCATGAGCAGTGAGATATTAATCTGTTCGTGTCTTCAAGTGTTCAGCAACCGAGCTGTCCACGATATAACAGGATAAGGTCAAGCAAGAGAGGACCAGTGCATTGGAGTGCGGTGGGAATTCAGAACATTAGCGCTAGTGTCACAATATGAGCCCGAGGTCCGTTTTCAAGTATCCCAACAAGGGTCAGAAAATATTCTACACTTGATTAAATTAAAATATAGTAAATATAATGGCAGGTAAAAATCAATAAAAAGATAAAACCAGCTAAAGAAAATATTATTGTAAAACGCCAAGAAAACTTGCCAAACACAAATATAAACATACTAAGTTGTAGCTCACGTTCTGTTTTCTTACACACTTTTTTTTTACAATTCCTGTTTTATAATTAGAAAATCATAATAACGATTAATAATTTTAAAAGAAGTCATAAAACGCTGTCAAACCTGTTTGCGTTAGCTTATCTATAGTTTAGTAATATTATAGAGGCTCATATTGGTGAACACGTGAGCAAAGGTGTCAGTCTTATTTTGTGTAGTTCACTGGTGACGGGTAGAAAAAAGAGAGTGGGTAAGAGGGAGGTGTTTGAATCCCGGCTACGTGTACTGACACGGCTTTTCCTAAATGGTTTCTCATTCTCTCTTCATAAAATTAGGCCACATGACCTCCAAATTCTTCCTTTCTCCTCCTTGACACATTTTTGTAATTACAGTCCAATTTCTATGGTATGAACCTTATCTGACAGCTAAAAAAATTACTAAATCTACTTTGGTGTACTCAGACGTCCAGTCATGTGATCTGCAGGTATCGAATTTGATAGATACCAATAGCTATAGAATAAAACAAAAAATATGCTATAAATGCTATCAATATTGACTGCAAAAAAGTTTGTATTTGTTTAAATATTCTTCCTTTAAGAATCCTACTGTATGTGAGTAGTCAAGACTGGTAGCAGGACGTGAAGCACTTGAAAGAGAAAAGGTTGAGAAATATTATAGACAGAACTAGAATTAGTAGTAGGATAATTTATAGACCAAATTTAAACCTGTTTTATTCACGACAACACTTTGGTCAAATGGATGGTCTATTCTAAACATCAATAGACCCTACAATAATGTTCCAGTGCTTTAAAATACTTGAACATCATGTTCGATTGTTTTAGTTCTACGTCTTACAACTCATCCGATCTATTAGCAATTAAATACTCCAACAGAGTAGGTATAAGGAAGGTATAATTTAAATAAAATATACTCGCATTTTCAGGAGGATAGATTGGGATATAATTTACTAAACACACCTTCAGTACGCTCAACCAGGATTCGAACCTTGACCTCCAGAAAATCAGAATATTAGAGCTTGAAGTTTACTCCGCGTGCCAACAGAAGCAAGATTCTTGATTGATGCATGTGATGCAATTGCGCAAACTAAGCTATTTTCTTTTCCTTAAAATTACACAAATATATTTGAAACTAATTAGTAATATATTGCTATTTAATCGGTAAACAAAAAGGTCTAACCAAAGTGAAATAAAATAGGCCTATAACATTGATGTACAAAATATCGATATTGCTTTCAATTAGTTTAATATGTTGCTGTTGGCAGTTTTACGAACAAGCTAGTTTGTTAAAGCTCAGTTAAAAAATAAAAGTTTAAATGAGAGCAAAATAGTTTTAGTGGGAACAAAATGTTTGTTACACAAAGTATGGCAGCTAAAATATGTTGATTTTAACTAACTTTTTTTTGTTTATTCTCTTCCGTGCAGATTCTGAACACATTTTAAGAATTGTAGAAGAAATGCACCCACATTTTAACAGAGAAAAGGTATTAAATAATACAGGAAAAGACATCATTAATACATTATTTTCCACCTCACCTAAATACCTGATATGGCCATCAGAATATAGTAATAACGATAATGGGGTAAAGATGAGCAAGGTTTTATTTCGAGGAAATAAACCCGCATTTGCGGGGAGTGGGAAGAAATTTAGGAATATAGCGCTCTCAATACCCTCGAGTATTATTCGAGCAAGGACCTTTCCATCACCGGAAAAATGGACTAGATGTGCTTGATGTTTATTCCAAAATATCAAAAGCAAAACAAATCTGTTTAAAATTAAAAATAACTTTTTCAAACTTATGTTACATGTAAGAATTATATATTATTATTATTATTATTATTATTATTATTATTATTATTGGGTTCTTAAGTCTTATAAATAAACCGGTATTTGAGCCTATTCAGACTGTATAAGTATTAGTTTACAATCCTAAATTTTTTTGTTGTAGTGCAATTTTAAAATCTAATGACGCTAATGCATTCTTAATTCAACCTTTCTCAACCCAAACAATTTAGATTAGTACATAAAGTGTTTAGCTCAAACGGGGAGTGGGATGAGGATTAAAAAATATAAGAAAATATAATTCTTTAAGAGAAGAATTACACTTTCTAAACAACTGTGCCATTATTTGCTACTTTTGAAATTATATTGATATCGGAGCAAAAGAGAGGGCTTTTTGACAGTTATAAAATATACTAAATCCACTTCCACATGTTAATACGTCAAATCATATGCCCAGCAACTATCACTATTGGTAAATTGTATTTCACCAATACAATGATAAAAAGGCCTTACTTTATCTCATAATTAAGAGCAATTTTATCAATGTCACTAGTAATAATTCATAAAGAGATTTAAATAAATAAACAATATTATATTGGATTAAAATAATCTGAAACACTGAAGCTAGTAAGGGTTTAATATTTGCTTACACCAATCCATAGTCTGACATTATCAGGGCTGCCATCACTGCAATGAAAGCAAAATGTACATAAATATTTATGTTTTAATTTGAAAAATTATAAAAAATGTATTTTATAAATCTTGGAAATTATCTGTATAAGTTGTACAAATAACTTTACTAATATGAAAGTTAAAAGGTTTAATTTCACATAAAAAAAAATCTAGGTATAGTAAACTATATATATATATATATAAAGAGAGAGATAAAAATAAAAAAAGACGGTAAATCGAGGTTCGAGTCCCTGTCAAGTGTATAAGTGTATTGAGGATGCTTTTTCCTAATTGGTTTTTCCCTCCTCTTCAACCAAAAAAGGGTCCATTTCATCAAAATTGTAACTTTATCATCCCCGTAAACATTAACGTGATTGATATATATGTGACCTGATTTGATGGCTGCATGGTCTAAGGCGTCACTCTTGTGTTGGACTAGACTGCCGATGACGGGGAGAGCAAGGTTCGAATCTCAGTCGGGTGTACTGAGGGTAATTTTCCAAAATGGTTTTCCACTCTCTCCCTGTACGTAGATGTGGGTACAAACCTCTAAATATAACCTTCCTAATCCCTGAAACCATTAGCGTTATTGGTAGGTTACATAAGACTATAGCCCAAACGGATTTTAAGGCGTGGTGCTAAAAAAATTAGCAATACTATCTGTAAGTTCTAATCAGTCTAGATTAAAGTCAAATTGCATATTAATAATTGACTATACAGTATTTTTTTTAACAGAACATTTATTATGATTATTATCATTACTATTATCAGAGTTTAGTTACTTTAATAATGAGTATATATTTAAAATTTAAAACTTATTTGAAGTTTGTTTATGTGTCAGTGTTTTTACATATCAAAAGTTAGAAAATATTGACAGAAAAATCATTTCTGAATGCTATATTAATTTAATAAATTAAACAACGTGGTCAACTATAATAGTATTTTGGTAGGATCTGTCCCCTACGAACACTATAACACTAATTTAATATCCATGCTTCAGTTAATGTGATATGCAGCTCTCAATTTTAATATACTGTACCTTTAAAACAATATTAGTAATAAAGTGAAAAAAATTACCAATCTTTACCGCAAAAAAAATTTATATTATTTTCTAAACACTTCTTCCTAATACAATCCTAATATATATCTCTTAGTTTAAATTGACACATATAGCAACACCAAGCTCTCAGCTGATTGGATCAAGCACATCGTGGTACCTTGATAGCACCTATATTCAAATTCACAAGTTAAAGTCCTAAAATACTAATCCCCACGTTATTATTTGATTAAATCTCAAGCGCTTCAGTGGCCGAACAGTCTAAGGCGTCTAAAAAAGCCTATACAAAACATTAAAAGTGTTTATTCACTTTATCAAGATTTATTAAATTTATAATTAGGATATTTAAAAGAAATCAAAACATTTTCGTATATTAAATTATTAAAATAATATAATTATTAAAATAATATAATTATTTTCAGATCTGTCTATTAGTAGTAGATCCAATTCGATTATAAAGACAAACTTGACAGCCAGTTATTAAACCATTAATTATTTATCAATTGACTGGATGAGGGTGAAGGAAAAATTAAACTCCAACTGAACATGAATTTACAATATAACAAAAAGTGTTAAGATTTCTCTGACTTACATCTGTGATCTGATTATCTGGTGATGGTCAGGTGAGATGGGTGCACTGCGGGTGGCCATTCCGAAACGGTTTCAAGGGTACACTCTCTATAATCCTACCTTCCTCTCATTAGGGCGAATATGAGTATAGCCCTATTGGTAGTAAAACTGAATGCAAAATAAAGCTTTTAAAAAATATGCCACCCACTTCGGTGACCTATGGTATAAGGCGTCACTAAAAATATAAACAGTCTGATGGTATACCGCTATTACGACATTTAAGGTTCCATAACGTTGTCGTAAAGTGAATCATTGCTCCTTTTTTTCACTTCTTCAAACATCATATATGTGCTGATGCATATAAAGCATTTAAAATAAAATAAACATACTGTATGTTTGTGATGTATATTGTAGTCGTAAAGTAATCACAATATATATATATATATATATATATATATATATATATATATATACAT
>CABFWO010002588.1:92890-115516 GCA_902155825.1 Timema genevievae
CCCACAACACATTTCCTGCTACCCCTGTCCCCCCACTCAACACTTTGCAAATCGCAGCCCCAATACAATAAAAAATAAATACCTGCACAGTGATTCAAACTGAAATTAGTTTCGACTAGTGTTCTGAGCCGTACTCTTATCAAGTTTTTATTTTCGCCTGGGCCAAATTTTATTCGTTAACTAATTTATTTCTAGGGCACTCACAACATAGAGACTCTGTATCGACAATTTGCTACTTAGTGGAGGGGATGAAAACAAATTTAACGCTGGTATATCTTCGCTTCTGACCAAGAGTTGAATTCAAGAATCTTGGAATAATAGATTGGCTCTACCGACTGGGTGTTATACATTACCCAGTTTTAGGTTTAGTTCTGTTATAGCTGCTTAAAATATAATTCAATAGCTATATTATTCAAACGAAACTATGTAGTTGTACACATCTACCAAAAGTGACTTCCTAAACAATTTAGTTGACAAACAACGAAGACATGGGTATTAAACTCCAAAGCCCGCTATATTCTCTGGCTCAAAGTGTCGTTTTAAACTAATTTTCCATACCACCAGCTGGGTTGTACCTGAGTGTGACATTATTAAATAAGTTCATGGAATAATTTTAATAACAATTACGTCATTAACTTTAGACTAATGAATAGATAAAAAGGCCTCACCCAGGGCATCCGCATTTAATTGCTCTAATGTGGTAGGGATTATGAAGGTATAATTTAGGATGGATGTAGCCACGGTTGCATGGAAAGAGTGTGGTAATCTAGGTAGGAAAAACTATTCTCAGTACATCCGATCATGATCGGAACACCATCTCCCCTTCACCAGCATTCCAGTCTTATGCGAGAGTAACATTTGCGAGATGATCGCTTCTATCATAGTCCAGATGGCATTGCAAGTTGTGAATTGGAGCGGCCGCGGCACACTCACCTGTCATATACCAGTCGTGAATACATCCTCCTCAGGGGAAGATACGGTGTTGTTGGCCATGGTTCATCGGCGAAGAAGAGAGGGTTGGTGGGTTCATCCCTTTAATTCATCGAGCTTACCGAATAGTTTGGCCAATATTATCAGTGACCATTGACTAAGTTTACAACAATGCATATTATTGCTGGCTACGCAGCTTCACTCATGCGCAGTAGCTTCTCACCCCTGACAGAAGCTCAGGCCCCATCTACAGACTCCGTATACGCAAAGTGTGTAGTACTCCGTAAGAGATTGACCCCACACTAACAGATTGACTGTATATATAGTCCTTATCTTTAAATCCTTAGTCCTTATCAATACGTAGAAGTTGACTAACCTTTAACTTTCTAAGGAATAGTCGATATGTACCGCTAAGCACTAACAATCCCAACAAAATAAGCGTGCACGCGCATCGAAATGAAAGCACCAATGGCATTATCATAGCAATTACACTGTTATCGTCTGCTTCACAGATAACGCCTACTTGCCTTTAGCTCTAGAAAATTTCCTTTCTAAGAGTTTAATTGGACGTTGCTTCCAATTTTCTTATTGGTTGGCACGATCACGTGATTACGGATACGGATATAGACTGTGTAGACGTGACTTCCATTTCTAAGGACTTAAGGACTATAAGGACGAGAAGATTATGGACTCTGTAGATGGAGCTTTAAGGTTTTGTCTAGCACAAGATTCCTGCGAGATAAAATGGTTGTCATTTGTGATACACGTGTATGTTAGTATACGTTACCTTAATCTAGCACTCATTTGACATGTAATAGGTCCGACAGGCATTTGCAGCCCACGTCCTCTCTTAGATCATGTGGCTACCGATGTGGATATTCTTAATTAAACACACGATCGGCATTTGTACATACGCCGCTCTTACCCCCAGAGCCGTGGTGGATTCAGATGAACCGTATTTCGTGGTCCACATCCAAGACAAGCAGTGGGGGTTTGACCCCACAGGAATTTATTTTTATAAAGCGACACATCATTTTCTTCCACTTCCCTCCACGAGTCTCGTCGTGATTCATAGACCTGGGGTGCGTCACCGACAATTTGGCTCGCAAACCTTTCTTTCTTGCTGTGCCTCGTTTTATCAACAGAAATAGGAACACTGGGATGAACACAAATTAGTTGTATCATCATTTAAACGATAAATAACATTTATAACGCCATTTAAAAACATATTATTATCCAGGCAGGCAACAAAAGGGGATTTTTAATTTCAAATACCGTATATATTGTCGAGATCTAGAAGTGTATAATTTATTCGCTGCTTTAATTTTAGTCTTTTCACGAAAATAGTGAAAATTTCGCCGCTATTTATTTACCACATTTTTTCAGTTCCTATTTCGCCAATCATTCTTTCCCATTTATCACTAGATGTATAAGGTTTGCTATAATATAGTGGATGCTTTCTAAATAGGACAAGCCGCCGTGATGGGAAATTAATTGTTTACCATAGATAAAAAGTGTTAAATAATAGATTTATATATATTATTTATCTAATTATAATAATGACTATATTTTAAGCCTGACTGTGAGGCTACATGGTACTTGCGATCGGTGGAATTTGCAGCCGCCAAAAATAAAGTCTTGGAATTTGGGTCCACCACATTCAAATTTTTAAAACCAAGAACATTTCAATACGGATTATATTTGGAGCGTTATTTCGATTTGAACCTGAAATTGGATCGGATCGTGGCGATGCACTAACATTTTAACTGCCTCATTTTGATGATTTCTTTACCACTAACGTAACCTAGTCCAACCTAACCAAACCTAAACTAATATAAGCTAACCTAAACAAACCTAAACTAGCCATTCTAACCTCAACCGTAGAATTTAACATTACAAGAGTTTGTGGTGGAAAATCCAAGGTCATATTAATATAATAGTATTTTTCTTATAATACTACCCACAGTAATAGCCGAGGGTCTAGTATTGTAGCTAATCAATAATGACGAAGAAGCCGGGGTTCTAATCCTGGACGAATGTAATGAGGGTGGTTTTCCAAGCGGGATATTATTCAATGCAATTTTCCAAATCTCGTGTTTACCACTTAATTTTATTTGGAGGTACTTAACGTGCACTTTCTGAACTGACTGATTGTATTAGCACCCAATTTATAGTACAGGACCCAGTCCTCAGTCCCTTAGTTCATTTCTGTAAAAGGGTAAACCTAATTTCACCAATAATTATACATTTTTTGGGTGTGCTGGGAATTTAACCAAAGCCCCTTGTCTCAGTAATCCAGCACGCCACCTACTGAACCAGGTGTGGGAATTAACATTGAATTTATATATATAATATATTAATATATATCGTATATATGTTAGGCTCAAAAACTAAAACACTCAATAAGCTTTAAAAAACCTACAAGAATGCGTTGTGGTGTTGGAGAAACAGCCACAACAAGAAATCTCGCATCCGGGTTGCTTTTAAAGAACCATAATGCGTTCTGGCGTTTAAAAAAATGTCACACGGCAAAATTAGTGTTATGACTGTTAAAGAAAATGATCATAACGAATTCCGGCATTATGAAAATACCACAATGATAATAATAATAATAATATTTAGCACCGCGTCTTACTACCCGTTCGGGTTATACGCCTTAGTACTAATTACGCTAATGGATTAGGAATTGGGAGGGTTTAATTTAGATGAAGTGAACCCGCGTTTGCGTGGAGGGAGAGTGGAAAACCATTTAGGAAAAACCACCCCCAGTTCACCCGACCGAGATTCGAACCTCGATCTCCCCGTCCTTGGTGGTTGAGCTCAACACGGCTAGCGCGTTTGCCAACAACGCCACCGAGGTGGGTAAAAATACCACAATGCTTCGTGCTCGTTTACTTTTACGACCACGATGCGATGTTAGGCAACTTTTAGACCATTTTCAGAAAAAGTGTTAGTAAATATACTCTTTATAAGCTTAGTAGTTTATTGATCAGAAATACATGTAAAACAGGCATAATTTATAGCAACGGTAAAGCTAATTTATTCTAGCAGGATTTGTTAGAGTTAAATTTAGGGATTGGGTCAGCTAAGGTTAAGTTAGGTTAGGTTAGGTTCGAAGCTTGTCTGACACTGCGTCATAACCATAAAGGGAAACAACCACGATGCATGGTGTTATTTTCATATTTCCAAAAAGCGATGTGGTAATTTTATTTCCACTATGACACGAATGTCACTGTATGATATTTTTTAAAAGGAAAGAACGCATTGTACCTCTTTAAAACCAACCAAGATGTAAAACTACATGTTGTGGCTGCTCCCCTAACACCACAACGTGTTCTGGTCGTGTTTTTAACTCATTGAGTGTTTTCTGTTTTTGAGTTTAACATTAATCCTATATTAGTACCACGTTTTACTACCTGTTCAGGTTATATATATATACAATCTATGGTATATATTGTATTAAGTCGATGTAAATTCCGAAACACTACATAATTATAGTCAATGAAATTTACCACTTAGAATTCGTTAGCAGCTCCTATAGTAAACACAGCTTTAATTAACGCTGGGTGACCTGGCAGTCAAGGGGTAAGGTGTCGGACTTCTGTGCTGGTGGTCCGGGGTTCAATCCTCGATCCCGGCAGAGATTTATCTGATTGCCAAACCATCAAACCATTCCTTCACCTCTGACAACAACTTGTGAATGTGTGGAATGCCAGGCCTCCACCGTGGTTCAGATTCCACGTTAAATTGGAGGTCCTTCATTTCATCTCATAATCACCCTACCATTACACATGAGCGTAAGTCCGTATAATCTGAACGGGTAGTAAGACGCGGTGCTAATAATAATAATTAACGCCGATCAGTTAAAAAATGTTTAGTAGGAAACCACCATACACTAAATATTTTCCATATACTCATCACAAGAAATAGAGAGAGAGAAATACAAATAGTCAGGTTGTTTTCCAGTGATGTGTAACTCTTCACTTTTATGAATGACTCAAACCAAACATTGTCAGTAGAATGAAAAGAAAACTGGGGGTGGGGGGGGGGGGAAGGGAGGAAGGGATTAACAAGAATATAAACAATAGACTGACGTGGAGCGAATAAAAAAATGGATTGAAACCAAGTTCAGGTTGATATTATTTAATCGTTTTTAAGAACTTTTCAAGCCGTTGAAAACTTTATTTTTCCATGTTGGGGGATCTAAGTTATATTTATTTTTCAATAAGTAGCCTACATTCAACACAATGGTGTTACACGGACCGTAATTTAAAGGAAATATGCAGGGGCTCTTCCTGTTAGCTAATCAGTAAATAACATTTTTAATTTATTTATTTGAGTTATTAAGATGTACTCTTTGAACCGACTGATTATATCAGCACACGAGAATTTCTATGAGTGAGAGTGAAAGGGCCTACCAATTTTGCCGGGAAAGGTATTTTCTCATATATTCCAGGGTTCTTTAACATGCCACAATTGGCATGGGACTGAAGACTTTACTTCCCCTCTGAAGGAAGTTGAGCTACGGATGTCTTATTACTGAAGAAAAATCCGTTGACCCCAGTAGGGTTTGAACCCATGAGCATCGGGTCCTGTGGCGAGCACCTTTGTTCACCCCAAGACCACCGGTGTTGACAGTAAATAACACAACGTGGTACCAACACATTCTGGGCTAGGCGGTTAATCCTATCCTCGACAGTACACCACCCGTTCAGGCTATACAAATGTGGGGATGAGGAAGGTTGAATTTATAGGACGTGTTCTCACATTTGTATGGAGGGAGAGTGGATCATAATTTAGGAAAAAACACCCTCAGTACACTCGACTGGAATTAGAACCACAAACTCATCGTCACTAACCAGAGAAGTGGATTGGGGGTAGAGGGGGGTTGTATGACCTCCTTGGTCGTCTGATCTCAGTCAATTAGATTTATTTCTTTGGGGAAACTTGAAAGAACACGTGCACACAGATCCTCCCACGGATGTTGATGACCTCGTAGCCAAATCGCACGTTTCTTGTACAGCCTCGACCGCCATTTGAACACGTGTATACAGTAGCGTAATGCGACGCACTGCCGCCTGTCTCGAAATGCATTGATGTAGTTTTTTTCAATTTTTATATTTTCCAAGTCTTCAAGCCGTTATGGTAATACGTATGCATTAATTACAATAATGAATTAATGGTGAATAAGGTATAAATTTAGAGGAAATGTAACTACATATACATGGAAAAAGATTAGGAAAAAAATTAAGGAAAAACCCCCACGTATAACTGAGCCCGATCTCCCCAATCACCAGCAATCCTTTTCATCACGAGAATGACGCGCTAGGTTTTACGACCACCGATGCGAGTGGAGTTATTTTGAACACCTACTTTAAAACTGTACAGTAGGCCTACTCTTGTAAGAAGATTGAAATAATACGTATTTTTCATTGTGAGTTGGGCCCGTCATTACCTTACCTGGAAGCAATGGTATGTAAGTAAAATAAACAGAGTAGGTATATCCATCTCTATTTGGATGGAAACTTATGAGACTATATGAATATGGATTATTGAATAACACGACGTGTTATAAACAACAACATAAACATGTATTATACTTTAATCTGTTTTCCTAACAACTCTATAACTTCATAGACATTTAAATTGTTAATTACAATCTATTGGTTCAAATGAAGCCAATCAAAAGCTTTGTAACAAATTTAGTGCTCTGAGAAGCTTAACGATAATAATTACTAATGGAAGGCATCCGTCCGTAACTTGACGACCACATCAAAATAGTATTGTAAAACGCAACGCCAAGTTTAATCAACGGTTAAGTTACGAGGACTTTAACGTGACATTTTAAGATTGGGCCTTACTCTCAAATTTTGAAGTATCTTTATGTCAAAATTTCTCGAGATGCTTCCCACCTCCCACCCCCTTCCCGACCCGATCCCAATGGGAGAACCCGCGTTCCTCCTCCCCCCTCACGAAAATCCTGGATTCACCCCTAAGAGGTTAAAGGAAGAACAACATCAAATAATTGAAAGACTTACTTATTTGCTTATTCTATGGAATTAGAAAATTATTGCGTTAAAACTTATTTAGTATCTCTTTACAACGAAAGATCACAAAATTGTATTAATATATTTGCCGATATTTCAAAAACTGTTGGTTTTATAAAAATATATTTCATATATTTAATTTTTAATAGTACTACAATTTTGCAATGATAAGTTATTTAGTATCTCAAATAGTTGCTGAGATACGGAAATTTCCACTTCTGTAAAGTACCCTGAAAGTCATTTTCATAGGAAAATGAAAATAGCCCGTTTATTTATAATCCTAAGCAACACATAGATACGAATGTTAATCAAAATAGCTACAACAGATTTTGAGAAAATTGATTTTTTCCCTTTTCGACCTTTATTAAACTACTCTTAATTTAAAGTCTGAACATACACACAGACGGCATAGCAAAGACCACTTTTTAGGGCTTGGGGGGTTATGAGACGTCGACATCCATCGACATTTCAGGTTAGATTATTTTAACGGTCGCAATACTTTACCTTTTGTGTTCGAAAATTTAAAAAATATAAATATTGGCTTATGGCTTGAAAGTTATTGGTTTTATAAAAATATGCTACGAAAAAAAAATTGTATTATAAATAGATCTACATATTTATAATGATAAGTAATTTCATATCTCAAATAGTTTCGGAGATATGATAAAAAATTATAATTTACGCATCATACCTGAGCCCTTAAAGTAATTTTACCAAATATTAAGGGTAGCCAGTTTGTTTGGAATATTTATAAATGAATCAAACAGCTGAAGCTATTATTTATGCTTTTTAGTGAGGAATTCATAGACTGCCTTAAATTTGAGTGAAGAATGACCTTGGATACGGGACGATTCCTGGATAGCCCAGTGATTAGAACATTGATGTACTAAGCCAAAGGTCCTGGGTTCAGTTCCCGTGTCTAGACTTCATTTCTCAATTTTCAAAAATATGATATTTATAAATGTTTATAAATGAAATTTAATCAAAATCGTTAGAGCCAATTTTGAGAAAATCGACTTTTTCTCTTTTTGCTCTTCAGTAAACTACCCTTAATTTTAGGGTTATATATCCAATTCCAAAAATCCCTCGTGGCAACCCTATGAAAACCCTAGATACCAAGTTTTAGCCCGATCGGGAAAATAGTTTAGGCTCTAGCTGGAGGTACAGACAGACAAAGAGACGGAAATTCAAAAAAACACCTTTTCGGATTCGGGGGTCATGAAACGTCGAGATTTATCAAAATATCGAGTTCGACTTTTTGACGATCACAATAATTTTTCTACCAGTAAGATAGCGAGAAAGTAAAAAGATTTTACAATTCAATCTGTAGGCTACCCACGTTTGTCTGTATGTCTGCCTATCAGTCTGTCCCCGGCAACGGATCCAAATTGGTTTAATGGAATTTGTTCAAACTTGAGATCTAGATTTAATAGGGCTAAACAATTTGTTTTTGTACCCTAAACTTCAATTAAGGACAGTTATTAATTAGTAATTTTTTAATTCCAAATTTTTCGAAAATGGCTCTAATGAGTTTGTTTAAAATGCAAATCCAGGATCTGTTTGACGTAAAAAATAGCACTATCTATTTGGTTTTTGAGTAAAAATTTGTTGAAGGGTGGATTACCGATGACTGATTTTTTTAAAAACTTTAAATATTTTAAAAATGGCTCTAACAATGGCTACAAATGGCATCTTGGAAATGTTTGACGTTACAATTAACACCGTATATTTGTTTTTGTGGTAAAATATTTGATGGGTAGTTTACTGATGAACGATTTTTCAAAATCTGGAAATATTTATATAATGTCCTCAACGATTTCGTTTCTAATGGGTATCTGGTGAGGGTTTGATTGACAAAAAACTCTTAATACTTGGTTTGGGATAAAAATGCAATAAAGGGTCGTTTACTGGGGAGTGATTTTCGAAAATTCGAATAATTTTAAAAAGGCTATAGCGATTTTGATTAAAATGCATATCTGAGGAGTGCTTTGACATGAACATGACAAAGTAAGCTGTATACTTGTTTTTGGGGAAAAATTTGGCTGTAGGTAGTTTACTGATAATATTTTACTTTTGAAAATTTAAAATTATTGCTTTAGCGATTTGGTTCAAAATTGGTATCAGGATACTATTTTACATATCAATAATATTATATATTTATTTATCTATTATTTATTAATTGAATGAATTGAGATGAAAAAGGAAAAGTTTCCGTGAAACCTAATTTTAGTAAAAACTAAAAAAACTGATCACTGCTGAAAGTAAGCATTCTACATAAAAACTTACAACTAACCAACTGTAGCATTAAATGAGCTGAATGAACATTTCCTTACGTTGTTTTAAAATTTCAAAAATAAAATATGAGCGTTATACTTTAATTAATTTTATGGGATGTTTTATTTTACTCCTCAACATATTTTAAGAGTGGTAATGATTTTAAATTAATATATTTCTTGTAACAATCGTTATTATTTCCTAATTAAATCATTATTAGAGTAATATTTATGACATATCTTTCATCAAAAAGTGAATATGAATAATAAAGTTTTTTGAAAAACATGAAAAAAGCAAAACAAAAGCATTGTCCTAGCCTAGCCATACACATTTTTTTCTAAAAAGGACAAACATGCTTACACAAAACACATAGAAATTGTAGTTTTCACTATTAGTGTGTTCTATTTTTTTCTAGTCGCTATCCTCTTGAACTCCGTCATCTTGAGCAGTAGTATATTGGCCATAACAAAATGTTGTCGTAGAGCTCCTTGTGTTCATCGGGAACATAGTGCAAATTTTTTCTGAGATCATTCAATTTTGTTGCAGTTAATAGGAACCTTTCCACTATACACAGGAGTTGTGGGAAGTGCAACGCTACCATGATCTTTATACAGTTTGAACACATCACCTGGGAATCCGACATTGAATGAATGTGAATGTACTGGTACATAAACTTTCTGATCTTGTCTGTATACTGGGTGTCTGTATTTCCTGATTAGAAATGTTTCATTACCCCCAACACTTTTTGTACTCTTCTTGAAAGTATCAGGCCACCAACCTTTGAAGTCAATGATATTTTTACTCTCAACAGACTTAACTTCAGAAGTTCTTGCGCGCAAGAAGGGAAACATTTCTGGAATCTTTTCCTTTTACACCGCATTCCAATATTGAAGGCTTGTTTACATCCATTATAAATGAAGGAACTTTTTCTTTACTTAGGCCAATTGATGCAGCCTTGGGTAGGCTAAAAAACGGCTATTTCAGTTTGAAATGGCAAAAATGTGGAATATTTTCCTTTTTCATCTCGTCCATTCAATTTAAGGGTAGTTTAGTTACAAAAAATTATAATAAATTTAAACGTTTTAGAAACTGACCTTGAAGAATGAGTTAAAAACTGAAATATGTGAATTTTTTTCATGATAAATAAGAATAAGTTTGTACTTTTACAACTAACTAATAATTTTAGGGTGGTTTACAAATAAATTATTTTTAAAAATATGAATTTAGTTAAATATCTCTGAACGGTTTGCTTTAAAGTCTATTATATAAAGAGTGAGTATTGTTATCAAAAAGATTTGTTTTGTTTAGTGAGTAAGATTTATTTAAGGGTAGTTTACTAAAAAATTATTTTTGAAAAATATCTTCAAAACTATAATACACATTATGAGATAGTTTGTGCGATTGTGTTCTACTATTTATTTTAATACTGTCCATGTTTGCCTTCCAAACAATTTAAAAAGGCAAATTACGTATTCTTAGCAGAGATATTTCTCTCTCTCTCTTTTACGACTGGGGAATTGAAAAAAATCAAGTTGGCGAATAGATCCGGTAATAATTCTCTTATGTTTCGTTTTGCGTCACTAAAATGATCAAACAGTTAGTGGCGAACGGAATAAAAACAAACTAACAAAAAAAAAACTAAAGAGAGAAAAGAGAGAAGTTTTGCCATTGACCACGTGGGGAATGAGCATCATAATAGCAGTCACAAACATGTTCCATTAAGTATTAAAAGGCGAGGTGTCAAAAGCCAGACATGAAAACGGCGTTAAAGAAAAGGGCCTTGGCAGGAATTGATGATAGCAATAACAGAAATATTTACTTTATACCATTAGTCTTTCGTTTTATTCTTTTTACGTAGAACACGATACAAACCACAAGAATTGCAAACAATATAAAATCAAGTTTCGTTCCCATCCTGTTAGAAAGTCAATATTATATCGTCATGAGATCCGAAAATAATTTTTATGTATATGCGCGTATAAACCCTCTCATTTATTAAATTAATGGTGACCTTGGTATACTTTTGTGCTGGGGGTTCGGGGTTCAATCCTCGGTCCCGGCACAGATTCATCTGATTACCAAACCATTCCTTCACCTCTGACAAGACGTGTATTAATCACAACTTGTGAATGTGAGGAATGCCAGGACTACCACCGTGGTTCGGATTCCACGTTAAACTGTAGGTCCTCCATTTCATCTCCCAATCACCCTACCATTACACATTAGTGTAAGTGCGTATAACACCTTTATACTCCCAGCTAGGATTCTAAGCCTGACCTACCCTTCACCAGAAAATCCAGACAAAGTAATGGTGTGGGTTAATCGACACAGTTCCATTCAAAGAAAATACAGACACACGAATTTTCTAAGGGATCGTTTTAACTGGGATAATAATTAGTTTAACATTTATTTTGAGAACAGTACTATATAATATTAATAGCCGCATCGATAAACACACGGACTAAACGTCAAGATCTTCTAGTCTGGTTTTCCAGTGATGATGAGTTGGGGTTTGAACCCTGGCTGGGTGTAATGAGGGTCGTTTTGAATAAATGGTTTGCCACTCTTTCTCCACCCAAATTCGAGTAAGTTTCCTCAAAATTCTTCCTTCCTGATACCTACCCAATTAGAGAAATTAAATGTGAATATCCCGGAGATTTTGTAAGATGTGGTGAGAAAAACTTATATACATTAACAGTTTGAAAATCGTTTTAAATTTATTTTTAAGTAAAATTAAAATTAGAGATAAATGTAATTTACTCAAACGTACCACAAAAATATTGTTGGGCTTTCACATCATTCGTAATATTCGGGGCTTAGTAAAATGTGACGCGTCACTCTCGCATGTGACTGGATTGTCAGTGATGGGAATCGGGGTTTGAATCCCGGTCGGTTATATTAAGAGGATACTTTCCCAAATGGTCTCACAATATGTGGGCACACTCCATTTAAAGTCTACCATCCTCCTCTATACCCCATTATTATAAATATGCGGCTAGCCCTAACGGGTAGTAAGACGCGGTAAGAACACACCAAAGATGACGTCATAAAACATTCTGATTACATCGCATAGTTTTGAGCCATAAAACAAACACATACGTGTCATACATTTTATTCACCAATTTAACCTGAATCAATAAAAATGTAACGTGAAAAGCGATGACAGAAATACCAGGTGAAGCAAAGACGAGTGTAATCCATGATCGAGAGGGGAGGAACTACTCTGTCGAGAGCTTGTTACTCGCTATCTAATAGTACCTGAGTCGCTAGTACCTGTTGACTAGTAACACGAAGGATTACAAGCCAGAGAAGGACAAGTAGTCTGACAGAGTTATCTCCATCAGGAAGGACTACACTGCACACAAGTTAGCTTGAGGGAACATTTAGGGCCACACTTATTTACTAAAATCCCGGTGGGAAGAAAACTTAAAAAATAAATAAATTAATATATCCTTTTTTGCTGTTAACATTGATACAATATTACTATATTATCAGTATTATTTGATTAGCAACGATAATCTAGAGTGCAAATATTGTGTATAGAGAAGTAAATTTAATTCATTTTTAAAGAAATAAATTTCATCTTTTATCACATATTAAGATTTTAATCTGTATTTTGATATTGTGTTTTAGTGAGCCTAGTTTTCACGTTTTGTAACACAATTAAAAATAACAAATGATTAATATTTATACATAATTAGCTGTTTGACCCGTTCTTCGCACGGGTAATCGGGTAAGCCTCATAAAAACTTTATATCAAATTAGAGAGTTCAACATCCAGCGACCAACATTTTTAAAGTTCCTCCTTGTACACTATAGTCTTGAACTAACTTTGGATGCTCCAAAGCAATTATTGCAATCAGTAAATAAAAATAAATTAAGTCTTTGAAAAAAATCTTACCTCAAATCCAAACTGAGTGCACAAACGAATGTAATGTTTACCAAAGCACGATAAAGTTTATTTTATATTAGTTTAGCAATTTAGAGGCAACCCCTCCCTCATCGCCAACCTTTCATACATTTTTTGGACCCCTAGTGTTAAATTCAACACACTCCAATTATTATTTTTTTATCTTAGGTCATATTTTTACAGTTTGCCAAATTTAAATTTTCTTCCACACTAAAAGGAATATTTTATAATCGCTTTGGAGGGATTTCAAGCTTTTAGACCCCCTCGCCTCCAACCCTTTTAATTCCCACATTCCAATTTTGAAATGTTAACAGTTATTTGGTTATCTAATATGGTTCTTTTACGTACAGTACATGCAAAATTTAAATTTTCAACCTCACTGAAAATATCTGTATCAATTTCGAGTTCTTACATTTCTTGGTTTTCAATTTTGAAATTACATTTATTCAGACATCATTCAGTTATCCGTTAAGGTATATTTATTTACATGTAATTTCTTACTTTAGTCCACACTTATAAATTTGTTTTATTAATATAATAAATGGCGAAACCCACTTATTAAACCAATTTTGATGTTACATATTTATATTCTCTATTTTTTTATCTTTGTTTTAACTTCTTGAAAGATTTATTTTCCAAGACACTTAGAAAGGTTTTTCTATTGGTTGTTTAAATTCTTAGCTCTACTTCAACATAGATATTGATTTTAAGATTTTAAAAAACATTCATACTCTTTAATTTATCTGCATGATTTCTCTTTTCTACCATATTGAAGGATGGTGTTTCCTATAAGTTTTGAAATCTCCCCTCATTCCCCATTTCACCACTATTTCTCTTATTTTAAACTGTAAATTATAAAAACATTTGCCATTTCAACACATTTCAATTTTTACACACACGGATAAGTGGTTGATAAATTTATTTTCGAAAATGTACTGCCCTGACCTTTTCCCGTAACCCAATTTAAATTTTAAAAGTTCAAACTCTTCTGATTATATTGGGTTTTTTCTTCTAAATTTAATTAAAAAATGTCAATAATTTACTATACTGAGGAATGTTTAATAATTTTGGAAAATTCTAAAGGAGCATCTTTCCATTTATTGGACTTTTATTTTGAAATCTAAGAATGTTCAAACCTTCATTGAAGTATGGGGTAGTCCCTACATCAGACTGACTAATTTCAATCTTCTACCACACTGATAAGTAATTTATTGTTCTAGTTTTTGGAATTTCGAGGCTTCCCCATTTCACCAGCCCTCACTTACAAAGAGAGAATATATAGCACCAATTTTGATATTTGGAGTGATCTCTTTAGATTAATGGCAAATTTAATCTTCTTGGCAAATTTAAAATTTCTATCCCATCTAAAAGTGTTTTTTTTCTTATATAACCCCCCCTTTTTACCTATTTCCTGAGGTTCCATTTAAAATTTTGATGATCTTCTGGTTATTTTAATTGTTCTTTACATTCTTTCCAAATTTAAGTTTCATATCACACTGATAATCAGTTGTTTTTGTTAATTTTGGAAATTGAAAACCCCTAAACCCCCATCCCTTTCCCCAATATGTCCAGCTATCTTTAAAAATTTTCAAATTTTAAGATTTATCTGGTTATCTGGAGATGTCCTACTTGCCTGCCAAGTTTAGATTTTCTTCCACAATTCCTAGCTATTTTCTGATTATACCCCCTTCCACCTTCCTGTAGTCCCATCAATAGTTTTTTTAAAAGGTTTTCAGACTTTTATGATTATTTGGAGAGGTCCTTATTTTACCTTTCCACCAAATTTAAATTTTCTATTTCATCTAAAAAAAATTTACCATAAATCTTCCCCTCCACCATTTCCCGGGGCCCCATTTTGAAACTTTATATTTTTTTGGTTATATGTAGAAATCCGGTTACCTTACTGCCAAGCAAAATTTCAAGTTTATAGGCCTAGGTGTTGGGGATATAAGGTTGAGAGTGAGTCAGTGAATCCCACATTTACCTGACCCTCTCCACCCTCTTATGGGAAGAAATTTTAAAAGCTTTCAAAAGATCTCACCCAATTCTAAAAAGAAGCCTTCAATTCAAATTTCAATAATCTATGTACTCTGGTTCAAAAGATACATCAGTGAATTTTGAAAACTTTCAAAGACCCTCAAAGAGGTCAAATTTCAAGACTTATTCGTTTGTTTGGGGCTGTCCTCCTACCTGCCTGCCAAATTTGAATTTTCAATTAATCTTAGTAGCTATTTTTATGTTTAACCCCCTCTACTTTTAATTTTCTATAGTCCCAACTAAACATTTAAGGTTTTCAGATTTATATTATTATTTGGAGTGGTCCCTTTATCTTCCGACCAATTTTCTACCTTGTATAATTTTAATAATTATAATAATAACAACAGTATTGTGATCGTCAAAAAAATAGAACTCGAGATTTTTATGAATTTTGACGTTTCATGACTCCCTGAATCCGAAAAAGTGATTTTTGAATTTCCGTCTGTTTGTCTGTCTGTACCTCCGACTAGAGCCTAAAGTATTTTACCGATAAGGCTAAAACTTGGTATCTAGGGTTTTCATATGGTTGCCCCCAGGCATTTTTTGGAATTGGATATCCAACCCTAAAATTAAGGGTAGTTTACTGAAGGGCAAAAAGAGAAAAAAGTCAATTATCTCAAAATTGGCACAAATGATTATGATTATATTTAATTTATAAACACTTATAAAAATTACAAACAAAATGGCTGCCCTAAATATTTCGGCAAAATGACATTAAGGATTCCGGTATGATGAGTAAATTATAATTTTTTATCATATCTCCAAAACTATTTGAGATATGGAATTACTGATCATTGCAACTATGTAGATCTATTTATAGTACAAATATATTATAAGAAACATATTTTTTTATAAAACCAAAAACTTTAAATCCATACGCAAATATATATTTATTTTTAACTTTTCAAACACTAAAGTATTACGACCGTAAAAATAATCTAACCTGAAATGTTGATGGATGTCAACGTCTCATGACCCCCCGAACCCTTAAAAATGTCTTTACAATGCCTTATGTCTGTGTCTCTGTTTAAACTTAAAATTAAGAGTAGTTTAATAAAGGGTGAAAAGAGAAAAAAAAAATCGATTTTCTCAAAATTGGCTCTAACAATTTTGATTAAAATTCGTATCTAGGCGTTGATTAAGATTATAAATAAACTGGCTATTTTCATTTTCCCATGGAAATGACTTTTATGGTACTTTACAGAAGCGGAAATTTCCGTATCTCCGCAACAATTTGAGATACTATGTAACGTATCATTGAAAAGGTGTAGTATTATTAAAAATTAAAAACTTTTATATGAAATAAATTTTTATAAAACCAACAGTTTCTAAGATATTGGCAAATATAGTAATATAATTTTGCTTTAGTTGTAAAGCGATACTATTTAAGTTTTAACGCAATAATTCTCCAATTTCATAGTGTAATTAAATATTAGTAATTCTCTCAAAAGTTCATGTTATTTTTCCTTAAGCCTTTTAGGATAAATGTTTGTACAACAACGATCTATCTCCATTTTTTACTCAATAGTCAATATTTACATTTTTTATTTGTCAAAATTTATAAATGAGGAATTTAATAGCAATCTGATGACCTCAAGATGTGAAACACCTAATAAAATGTCGAAATTTGTAACCAGAAGTTGAAACTTTAATACATAATGTTGACTCTTGTTGACCCAATATTAATCTTTTTTATTGGTCCACACATAAAAATGAGGACATTAATTCTTTAAAAATAAAATTATAAATTTAAAACCGGGACTCAAAAAAAGTTTTACATAAGTATAGTGCAATTTATGCTTGGGTTTGCTAGTGTATATTATTTAGTTTCTAATATATTACAAGTTTTGAGTAAATATCTCCATTTTTAAACAATAGAGCGAGAAAGTCCGTGCGGGGTTCCATACAATTTTTTTTTCTAATTATAACCCCTCCACCCTATTTTGAAATGTACTATTTTTAGATTTTTATAATTTATATGTTGCAATCACTCTACCTTAGCACCAAATTTTATTTTTCCAGCTTTTCTGGGAGTGGGTTCTTATTTCCGCCTAGATATACATATATATATATATATAAGATTTGGTTATTTTTCCCTCTGATTAATTTTTTATACTATAAAACAACAAAGCTACTTTACAGATTCCCCATGTAGAGAACAGATACACCATATAGGTTTCTCTACGCATTCTAATTTTTGTGTACCTTTCTTCTAAGGCGTATGAACGATAAGAACACCAAATAGTCAAATTTTATAAAGTTTGTCTCTCTGTCCATTTGTTTGTTTCCAGTAAAATAGAAAAGTATTCATAAGATCGAGACGGGACTTGTGTAGTTTTCTTTATTTTTCAGTACACCGTGGTAAGTTAGGTCATCAGCGAGCGAAGTAGTGTAGAAAAAGCAGGCTTAAGTATTGATCATTCGTCGCAGCTGGTATTATGGGTACATAAGATATATGGCATATATATATGCTGCTGCATTGTTTATAGCGAGGGAAGAAGCGGGCAAATGCAGGTCGAATAAGGGATTGCTAACGTCGGACTATCCATTATATATACACCGTATAACACATATATATGTATGTATACATATATATTGAAAATACATTAATGGCTGTATGTATCCTTAGCTCAGTCGGTAGTGTGTCTGTCTACTGATCTAAGGGTCCCTAGTTCGATTTCCGTAATGACCGAAACATGTACATTTGGTGAAATGTGGGTTCACCCTTTTACATTGATAAATTAACGGTAGGAGACTGGATTTTGTGTCTGTCTTAGTCAGAAATTAGAATATAAGGCATACCAATTTACGACAAGCCTAGCGAACCAATAGTGTACAATAGGTGGCTTGAATAAAAAAACTGACCCAGGCCACAGGCTGGAAACAGTAATTAATGTAAGTATGAGTATACGTATATTTACATAAATGATTATATATATAAATATAGTCCTTCTACCATCACACATATGGCAAAGTGGTTAGGAGCGGTGGATCACAAATTTAGATGAGTCTTCTTCGATTCTTGATGGCACTAACAAAGGTATTTATTGTGTATACACCAGTTCGTTTTAGTATCCAATTTATAGATATGCAGGTGCTAGGTCTGAGTATCTTGTACTAGGATTAGTGTCTTAGGCCAAATTAATTTAAAAGTCGTGTGTTGATATACTATAGTGTTGATAAATGCCTTAATCAATACTTTTATTTGTTCAAACCCATCGGGATACCCGCATAGTTACACTGATTGGGTCGAAACGAGAAAGGTAGAATTAAGAGTAAGTGTACCCCCATTTTATGGAGGGAGAGTAGGAACAATATAAGAAAAATCTTAGTGAATCCTACTGGGATTTAATCCTCGGTATCTCAGTCATCAACAATACTTACTATTGCGAGAGTGACACCTTATAACATCCGACTATCGAAGAGAGATATCATAATTTTATTTATGTTCATAGTGTAGGGATTATTAGTCTATAATTGAGATAAAACGTACCCATATACGCGTGGAAGGAGAGTGGAAGAGAAACAACCATCTTTAGCACACCCAACATGGATTTGAACCACGTACTCCTTGGTTACGGTAAACCAGAAAAAATGAGCCTGACATTTAGCCCGTGTACCCAGCGATGCAAACTATCTCAATTGAAGACTTTAATACTTTATCATGTATACGAGGTAAACAATAAACACTGAATATTTAAACAATGTTTTCCGGTTGAAACTTTAACCAAAAGTGTTAAAAGTGATAACTTATTTGATGGGTGGAAGGACAAAGGTGGAAGTCTAGTATTGTCTGATTCTTCGATGCGAGAGAGAGAGAGAGAGAGAGAGAAAGATGGTAGCTAAAATACTTACCTACTGTACTGACATGTTATTTGCCTTAATGGTTTCCAACTCTCTCCCCACGCAAGTTCGGGCACCCTTCTTCTACATTTCTTCCTTCCTCATCCTACTCCATTAGTGTAGGAATATGAATATCATTAAAAGAAGGGAGTATATTAATGCCCTAACCTCATGAGCTAGGCGTTAGTATAAATCAATGCGCCAACACTTTGCACCTTCCGAGGATCGAACACGAGTCCTAGCCTCTTAAGTTAGAGCTAATAATACCAATCAAACATGCTGATGCTGAGCTAACTAATCAAGATTTCAACTAAATCAAATATTAGTTGTAAAGTGACGTATGGACAAAGGAATTGAATGCTAGACTTTTGGTTTAGTGCGGCAATGCTATCCAGGAATAATTGCCCTCTGCTTTGGGTCGTTCTTCACGCATAGCTTAAGGCAGAATCTGTGATGGACTTGTGAGTTCATCAGACACTGCTGTATCCATAACTAAAATTAATTTACAGCTTAATTACCCACTTCAGTGGCCGCATGGCCTTAGGCGTTACTCTCGCAACCGACTAGACTGAGGATGGCGAGGAGATCGTGGTTCGATCCCTGCTGGGTGTACTGAAGGTGTTTTTTCCTAAATGAAAGTTTTACAACTCTCTCCCCATGTATATGCAGGTACACATCCTCTAAACAACCTTCCTAATCCCTAACCCACTAACGTAATTAGAACATAAGCTTATAATTACTCTGTTTTTTGGAGTCAATGTCATTAAAATTATGTTAGCTCAAATTTGATAGATAATTAGATTGTCTGTTCTATTTTTGACTCACTCTGAACTTAGATTGTTAGACTATATCTCCTAGTCTTGACACTCTCATCTTATGTGATCCGGATTGCTCTGGACCAAGAAGGGATGTTGATACTTATCTTCTTCTGCGCCGTGTGACCAGGACTTAGCTCGGGCTTACAAGCGACACCACTCTGCATGTATCAAGTCATTCTTTCGGTCAACAGGACTTAACACATTCAACACAATGTCCTTTTATTGCCTTTTGGGATAGGTCATATGAGTTTTATAGTTTTATTACACGATTTAAAATATGTTTTCATTATTTTTAATGTGAAAACTAAACTCATCCGCTAAAGCACACACCTAAGTTTTTTTTAGAAAGTTTATTTATAATAATGTTTTTTATTTTGAGATATCTCTATTGGTAAACACATTTTTATTCAAAAATAAACCTTTTTGGTGAACTTATTATCTTGATGGTTTTATTGTTTTAATAACAACTTTAAACTGTTTATTAAGTTTTGACACTAAATTTTACAAGTGTTATCTTTCAGCCATAGAAAGCCTGTGTCATTAAAATTATAATAGACATCTTAGTTTTTTATACAACAGTAAAAATATTAGAGGAGTTGAACAATAATGTTTCATTTGTTAGTCCCTACAAAAAAATCAAGCCCTTAATGTGTGATTGAAGGGAATGTGAGTTACGGTAAGTATTTTTGCATTGCTTGGAACAAAAATAATCCCTTGGTCAGAATAAATAAAAAATCGATCTAGTGGAAACATTAATTTAATTTTCTATTTACAGTAATCTTAATAGATCTTGAATATTTATCATAAGCACAAGGACGTTTAATGAGGAACTTTTAAGTAAAAAAATAAGTCTTAGTCAAATTTCCACAATGCTCAGACAAGTATTCGAGAACTATGGAGATTACTATGCGTAGAAAATTCAACTAAAAGTATATATGGGGGTATTATTTTAGGACGCCTGTGAGTTAGGTCCCTAGGATTTGTTTTCGAATATGGATACAGTTAAATTGGGTCCGAGCAGTTCGAGAGTGACGTATGAATTGAGTCTCCCATCTTTTACAGAGAATGTTCACACTGGTGTTTTTAAATACATTTGTCAGAATGAATCAGTTTCCGTTTAGTTCTTATCACGTTCTTATCATGGAATTCATGGAAAGTAAAAAGTCAAAACCTCTGATAGCGATCAACGAGTATAACTTAAGGTTTCATAAAATGCGGAACAACGATGCTGAACTCTGGACTCACTGCAAGAGCACATGTAAGTGTGTAAGCTCGTTCCTTTGTCCATCTTCGGTTGTCAACTAGTGCTAAGGAAACGCAATGCCATTTTGTATTCGATGGAAATAAAAACCAATAATGGCGAATAATTTGTATTTGTGAACAATCACGTAATCTCTTTAGTTGTTGTTTTTTTCCAAGGAAAAGAATTTGAAAGTTTTGTGTGAAGTCAGTAGGATTTATATAGACTAAACTTCCAAAAGCTGTCCCAAGTTATTCGACAAAATTTTTACAATGCACGGTCTTAAATATGACATGTATGTACAGTAACTTTAGTATTTTTCTTGTTGTTGAACAAACGTAAACCCACATATGCGCAAGCGTCCAACATTTAATATATCTCTCCAATTCTCTCGGGGATATATTCGCACCCTCTGAAATGTGTATAGATTTCAAAGCAGCAATATAGGGTGCAGTGAAGGAAGTGTGATCAGCTGTGCAAATAAGAGGATGCCGATATCCCTTGGGGCAAAATTGCTGGAAACAGATTCAAACCTTAGGCCTCACTAAAGTTTACAAACACACCAATTCCGAAAACAGTTATTTTTTTAAATTTGTTTTTATTGCCTTTTTTAAAACCTTAATGATGTCCTTGACGGTCTTACAGACGACTTGATGACAATTTAGCCATAATAATATATTTGAATGGTCCAGTACACCAAGTACATTTAAAAAAATTATATATCCCCGGAAGCAGCATTTCCTCCTAGCGTGTGGGTTCAATTCCCCGCCTGTACAAATCGAACACCAAACAGTTGTGAAAGTTTTAATTCTAAATTGAACAGCTCTTTTTATAAAAGTTGCCCAAATATCTATAGCCTGGTTGACATGCGGCTTGAGGTACAGTCAGAAAACCACATCGAGTGTAGGAATAAAGCGTCTTGAAAGTAAAAAAAAGTTGGACGAAAAGAGGTATTAGTCAGGGAGCAAATCCTAAAGTTGGATGAAAAAGAAATACCAAGGTTAGATTTCATTACAGCATTGTGATTTAAATTTTTATCAAAACCTAGTCTTTATTTTGACAAGAAGCAAGAGAAGATGTTTTTAAAGAATTTTTGGGGACCCCTCAGCCAATTTCCTTCTCTTTAAAACAGGAAGGACTCAACTCATACAAGACGTAAACCATGACGGGACTCAAATAATACATGATTTAGTGTCCTGGTCCAACTTACCTGCAATAAATGTTTGATTTATTTTGTCCAAAAACTACAAAAATACGGAAATTAACTCATGCCCTTTTCCACTCTACCTTAATATAAACACAAACTCACTAAGCTATCCTTTTGAATTCAAGCTCTTGTATGTTGTCTATTGTTAGTGAATACAATATGGCTATAGTTTGAACAGCCAGACGGTCAACATTTATGAATAGAACAATACTTTTATAATATGCACTCATTTTATGAATCGTTCAAACGAGGTGTCAATTATAAATGAGTTTTTACACATATAACTGCCAGATGAACGAATACTATCTAAACTCATCCCC